>AWOL01S0087620.1:4364-26855 GCA_000715115.1 Nicotiana otophora
CTCCCACCCCCCAAAACAAAAAAAAGGCTAGAGAGAAGAAAAAAGAAAGAGTCAGACCACACGTGAGGGGGTGTGTCGATAAATGATAAAAGTGTCCTCTCTCTAACAATTTAAGCTTTTAGATGAGGTGGTTCCCCAACCAAACAAATTCTTACCTACTTTTTTTGCACTGATGTGTTCAGAAAACGACCAATTAATGGATGTAGGGCTGTTACTTTCTCCTCTTGTTTTACTTATTTTCTTCCCTTTGCCAAACAGTGTAGATTTTCTGCTCCCAACCTCCTCAGGCTTCTATGTTCTCACCCCTTTCCCTCCTTTTTTTTCTGTTTTTGATACGTATTGACTTCCACCATCTTCTTTCATGCTTTTCAGTTTCACTTAGTTTTATATTGGTGTTTGTGTTCCACCATCTTCTTTCATGCTTTTCAGTTTCACTTAGTTTTATATTGGTGTTTGTGTTACGACAAAATTATTTTTTACTAAAGAAGTTAGCTTAGATATAGTATATAAATTAACTTTTGATAGGTTGGTTCAACTTAAGATAAACTTTTCTTTCATAAGTTTAACTTAAGATAATTTTCTCAGTTCCCTTGTGTATTGCATACAACACCTGATTTGCATTTCTTACTCGTTAGAGAGAGCACATGGTGATAATGTGTGGGAAAGCTCAAGTCCTTCTGGGTTCTGCTTCTTTTTTCTTCATCTTGATGCATTCATTGGTGATAATGTGTGGGAAAGCTCAAGTCCTTCTGGGTTCTGCTTCTTTTTTCTTTATGGGTTTGCAGAGGGGTGTGAAGATACACTTTTCAAAAGTATAATTTCTATTTGTTCATATGACCTAAAAAGTTACTTTGTGCAGGTTAATGCTCAAACAGAAGAAGATGTCTGTCCGTTGGTATCAGCTGTAGCAGCCAATTCATTGCCTTGCGTGGAACTGTTAGTAAAGGTCAATAAAATTATATTTTCTCTGTTTCACTATATGTACTTTAAATTGCTGAATCCCCAATTGAGCATCCTCAAGAAGCTGTGTTGCAGAAAACATGTTGTGCTGTTGTTTGATGCATTATCATTCTGCTCTTTGCTATGTGTTGGAAGTTGGAACCATGCAAATTTTGTGTTAGATCAGACCATGCAAATTTTGTGTTAGATCAAAACCACAAGAAACTGCTTTGATAATACAAGAGCTATGTGAGACTTGGTTCTATTACACCTTAGAGTTTGAGTTCTTTCCTGAAACTCTCAACATTTATGCTGCTATATTAAAGGGCAGCCTAGTGCACTAAGCTCCCGCTATGCGCGGGTCCGGGGAAGGGCCGGACCACAAGGGTCTATCGTACGCAGACTTACCCTGCATTTCTGCTAGAGGCTGTTTCCACGGCTCGAACCCGTGACCTCCTGGTCATATATGCTGCTATATTATCTTTTTAAATATTTTTTGAATAAATCGAAGGTTAAACATGCTTAAAAGCATAAAACAAGGCCTATAGAGATAACCCTAAAATGAAGAGTAAAAGTTGTGTTTGGACATGAAACACAACTGATTTTACTTGAGAACTCCTAAAACACAACTGATTTTACTTGAGAACTCCTAAAACCTATTTTCAAACTTTAAATTTTAGATTTTTAAATAATGGGCCAATTTGATAAACAAACCATTATTTGAAACAATCTCCAAATACTGTTTCTGATATTTGGTCCAAAATCTATGGACAAATGGGTCCAAACCGCTAAAGATAAAAGGAAAAAATACTCATTTTCCTCTTTGTTCTTTATTGGGTCAAAAACTTAAATCATGTATGTTAGTTTATAGATATGTATAGTGTAGTCTTGTCCCATATTGGAAGAGGAGTAATATCTCCTTGTAGTGTATAGCTATAAATAGGGACCTCTTGTATTGTATTTATCATCCAATATCAATAACATATTTTCTCCCGTACCTTCTCACAAAAGTTATTGAACTAAAATTAATAAAACTTTATTATTTCTAAACACCAATATTTTATTCATATAATATCTCGCGTAATAGAAAAGCATTCTCATACTATATATATATACCTAAACCTAAAAATCAAACCAATACCCAATCAATATATAGATCTCGATCATAGGACATACCGACATAGTCAAAGTACCTAAGGTAAGTTGACCAAATTGGTTATGGATCCCAACTTTGTACGATTACTCCTTTAATAGTGAAGGTTGTATTTCTGAATTTCACTCTGGTGGGTAGCAATTGAATTTTAGAAGTGATTTCAATGATAAGGAGGTGGAGGATGTCGGGCAATCACTACAACTATTGGGTGAAACAGTGGCAGAGGAAGATAAAGAGGAGGTTATAGTATGGACAGCAAGTAAAGATATTAAATACTTTGTTTAGAGCTGTTATAGCATTCTGCAAAAGCAATCAAAGTATTTTGAGCCATATTGGTCATGGAAAATTGTTATGGAAGTCCAAATTGCTATGGAGTATGGACAAAATAGACAATTTAGTTTGGTCAAATAGCAGGGACAAGCTTTTCACAGATAATAATTGCTATAAAGTGCTTTTACAGCAGAATAGTCATGGGACTTCTAGTTGGACTTGGAAGGTGATTTGGAAAACCAAGGCACCTGTGAGAGCAGCGTGTTTTGGTTGGATAGCAACTAGGGAGGCTTGTTTAACTTTAACTCAGAGCAATTTGCAGAGGAGAGGTTTCCCATTGTGTAGCAGATGCTTTTTTTTGTAACAATGAGGAGGAAACAGTAGAGATTTATTTCTGCATTGCAGGTACTCCAGACAATGCTGGAAATTATTCCTTAACAATAAGGGTGTATCTATTGTCTTACCACAGAAGATCAAGAGCCTGTTGGAAAGTTGGCAATCTCAAAGAGTAAGAAGAAATTTGAAGCAGATATGGAGGACTATTCCTAATTGCACTATGTGGACTCTTTGGCTGGAAAGAAATAAAGCATGCTTTGAGGGGAAGAGGCTGCAGATTGCTAGAGTAAAATATACGTGTATAAAGAATTTATATTTTTGGTGTTATAGCAGTACTCTTGGTAGGATAGATCAATATTTGGACTTTTTATATTTATTGGGGGAAATACGTAACTGTTCCAGTACCATCTTGGTACCAGATGAATAGAAGACTTTACTTATCCAAAAAAAATTGTTATGGAAGTCCAAAGCACCTGTCAAGGTGTCCTGTTTTGGGTGGGTTGTCATCAGAGAAGCATGCTTAACCCAAGATAATTTGCAGAGGAAAGGTTTCATGTTAAGTAATAGATGTTATTTTTGTGAAGATGAACTGGAATCACTGTTTGTTCGTTGTAAAGTTGCTAAGCAATGCTGGGAGCTCTTTCTAAATCTGTATGGTGTAGCTTGGGTAATGCCTTCATATGACAGGTGCCTACTGGAAAGCTGGAAAAGGCAGAAGATTATCCAGAAACAATTTTGGATGACCAATCCTTTGTATATTTTCTGGACTATTTGAGTGAGAGCAATAATGCTTGCTTTGAGGACAAAAAGAATCATATTTCTAGAGTCAAGAACCTTTTTCGGCATAATCTATTTTTATTTTTTTGGTGTAACAGGAGTTTGCTTGGGAATATGGATCACTATTTGGATTTCTTGGATTCACTTGGAAATTATGTAACTTCAAACTATTGTAGGGGCTGTGTGGTTTTTGTTCTTTTATGTACTTTCTTGGTACTTTCATTAATAAAACTTCTACCTTATAAAAAAAGTGTTCTCTTAATCTCGTAGAGTTTACTTGCACTCTTATTTTATTTTGGTAATGACGATGTATGAGTTGAGCTAAATGAAAAGAACGAGGATTCATATTGCCGACCCCAACTTGTTTGGGACTGAGGCATAGTTGTTGTTGTTGACTCTCACGGAGATTCATAGATGACCGAGAAAAAATCTTTGCGGGCACCAAGAGTTGGGTATTTGGTATACTATAGCATTTCACTGTCACCAAGAGTTGCATTAGGTGTAACATACTTTGTATTAATATGATGTGGGACAATTTTATGTTGCTCTACGCACTTCGTAAAGAAGACTTTATTAATGTAGAATTTTATCAAAGAAAATGTAAAGAATGTACCTAGAATTATAAGCAGTGAATATATATTTATTATTCTCAAAAATAATAAGCAGTGAATATATATTTATTATTCTCAAAAATAATAAGCAGTGAATTTCCTTTCTAGTTCTTTTCCGAGTTTCAACCACTTCTGGATGCTTACATACTTCATATGTCAATTAAAAGGAGTACTTCCTTGATAGAATCCTTGTTTGTACAAATATTCTTCATATGTCTAGTGGCCTCTGGTTGATCTTTATGAAATTTTGTTGCAGATTTTACCATGTCTGATAGTCAGAAAGAACATGTGACGTCTATTGAGCAGTTTGTGCCTGGTCTTGATTCCTTGAGGCAGAAGGTTTGCCATGAATTATCTGATGGGCAATTTTGGATGATCTATTTTGTTTTATTGCTTCCAAGGTTGAATGGGAATGACCTGGAGCTGTTGTCAACTCCTGAGGCAAGTTTCTCTCTGATAAGTTATATACTAAATGGCGCTGTTTTGCCTGCAATGTTTTATAAATTTGTGAGTGGAGAGGAGATTTTTAATATGAGAAAAATTTGCAGTGCTGAAGATTAAAAACTGTATGCTCTAAAGTGCTGCTACTACTTCGCATAGCATTTACTAACAACATACCCAGTAAAATCCCACAAGTGGGGTCTGGGGAGAGTAGAGTGTACTCAGGCCTTACCCCTACCCCGAAAAGGGTAAAGAGGTTGTTTCCGGGAGACTCTCGGCTCATCGCATAGCATTTACTGAACAATAAAATTATCCAGTTCATTAATGCAAGTTGAAATAATTGCGTTCTTACTTTCTGTGTGATCTTCTAAGCTGGGTTCTTTCTATAATAAGAGAAGGAAGTTTACATGGCCACTAGATGATATTTAATACCATCTATTGACCTGATAAAGAAATGGACCTCGGTCTAACTCAACCCTAAAAGCTAGCTCAAGAGGTGAGGATTACCCAAGACCATATAAAGAATCAAATCACTATTCCACCCACCGATGTGGTTCCAACATAAGCTTGGTTCGTATTTTGTTGAAGCCTGCTATTGGGAAAGTGATGGGATTTTTGAATTTACCTTATCCAAAAAAGTGAGGAGATCTTTAAATTTATTAGACTGGATGAGAACCTTTCTATTGACTTTTTTTTGGGGGGTTGGTGGCGGTTGAAGTTGGGGAGAGATGACAACTTCAGAACATCCTCTTTTTCCGTTACACGAATCTTGGGAATCACATAATTTCATCGAATTAAGTTTCTTGATTTCCCTACATAGTCAGCCCATGGGATATACTTTATCTTTTTATGACTGTTTACAAGTTGAATCAAGCTGAAATTTATTAGGGTGCTTCTTAGATGATTTCAGGCTCAAATTTAGTCCGAGTGTTTCAGATTCCATAAGCTTTAGATAAGCTAGTTAAGTGAAAAATATCGAAAGGCACCAAAGAGGTGCTGCCCTGTACAGTTGCCAATATAGAATTAAGAAAACCTGGTCAGTATTTTTGATTTATTCAGTATTCTTGATTTATCTGCATACTAGCCTCATTATCCCAAAAACTCCTAAATGCCACAAAAAAATAGATTGCTGAGAAGTCAGTTTGAATCTTTCTAGACTCATTCATGATCCTCCTGCATATTCCCAAATTCTTGAAGCCAGAAGCACCAGCAGGAGCTCCTCATATTATGACAAATGACATGGAGGAGGGTGTAATAATTGGTTAGATCTCTACTTCCATTTCCTCAATAGATTGTGTAATAATTTTGTAAAGGAGGAGGGTGGTTGCAGAGAGGGGTAGGGTGTTGTGTACAAATAAGTTCACTGTAAACTTAAGCAACAAACGTGTCAGCTTATGGAAGATGTAATATGGAAACATACGGACTGGCTTGTGAGCCTACTAACCAGGCGCTTTGAGCAATCAGCTTAGCTAGAGCTTGATGCTGACTAACTCGAGCTAGTCCAAAACGAGGTTATCTGAGGAGTTCATGAATAATCCAGCTCCATGTGAAAGCACTACAACTTCACCAATATCTAGTTCTTTCCTTTCCATTGAACTTATAAGAAAGACATGCTGTTTGCTCTATACTTGATTATGTTACTGCAAGCTAGTAATTTGATGTTTTATTGTTTTGGAATTTTCTCATTTCCTCAACCCTTATTCAATAAATTGTTCAAAACTGAAAGGGATGATTTGACTCTTTATTGTCCTTTTACATGTATGTAGTTATCCCGTAAAAGTTAGTGTAGAGATTTATTTATATTGACTCTCCAAATAGATAATACTAGTAGGAATGTTAAAGCAAGAAGAAACGCTAAAGTCAAATTCACGATGATTTTTGTCTAAAACTAGTCACATGTCAAGTATCAGATTTTTGTTTAACTATATGAAGATATCATGCCAAAAGAAATTTCTGCTGAAGTTAATTAGAAGAGTTTCTCATTGGTGCAGTTATAAGAACAGAATCGAGAAAAATGCTTGGACTAAATATCCACCAGAATACTTGGTCTGAGTTAAAGGGGGTTTCACATCCTGTGTGTGAAGAAGGGCAATGGTATCTTCACTACAACAGCTTTAAACTGGGCACCCGTGTTTTCTTAACTTCTAGAATTTTGTACCTCATCTTCGCTAACTCCCTCTTTATGATGACTTCTTGCTTCTGGTCTTCTGTATCTGTCCTCTCTCTCATCAATAAAATCTTTTTTTTAATTAAAAAAAGGAAGGAGGGAAGCGTAAAACTTCATCTGTCATTGCCTGTAAGTCAAATAAGTGAGAAACTAAGACAGAAAGTGAAGAAAGAACTAAAAAGTACCAAAATAATCCCTTAACTTTAGAGCTAGGTTTATCTTGGTCCCTAATACATCATCCTGAACATTAATAGCCCTTAAAGTTCACAAAATTGGATCATTTTGGTCCCAGCTAAATTAAACCGAAAGAGAATAATGGTCCATAGCCAAAATAACGTTAAACCTTATAAATGGCTATTACAAACAGAGTGGTTTTTTTAGTGTTGCGTTTGGATTGCCAAGCAGAGATTTAGATCGAAATATCAAGGTGTTTCCTCGCAAGCTCATTGACTAGCATAGCAATAGTGTCCTTAAGACTTTTACTGATGTTTCTTGCATTATCAGTGAGGCCCATCTTTTGATTCGGCAGAAGAGATGTGGCAGCTGAAAAAATAGGATTGTAGTATACTTTTTCCTCACGTTTTCTTCGGAATCATTAAGCTGGATGATTGTCAGTACTCAGTACTGCTCCATTGAATTAGGAAAGAAAATTGAAAACGAAAAAAGTAAAAGATAAATGAGAACGCGAAGTTGGTCCTCTAGTATCAACCTTATTTAAAAGTATTTGTTTTCTACTATCATTCTTACACCCTAGAGAATTTGGAGAAAACCAAAGTACTGCCATCGGAAGATGTGGATAGTTCTTGGAATGGTAAGATACAGCATTTTGCAGTGTGTCTGTACAATTCATGCCAAGGACAATGTACAAAGTGTGGTCTTACTAAAGAAAAAAATCCAAGTCTCGACTTGGCATTTTAGATGGAGGGAAGAATGACATATTTATCTACTACCTCTGAAAAGAGAGTTCAGTAGATAATAGTGTAGGCTTCAACTGGCTTGCCTTGTGAAGATCTAATCCTCAAAGCATGCTCTTCCCTGTATGGCCGTATATTTATCGACTTTCTTAACCCAACTTTTCTTTCCTGAAATGCCAAAAGTTATTGCCTTTTCAGGTGGTTGTTGTGGTTTACTTCTGAATCTTTTTTTTTTTGTTTGATCCAACATATAGCACATGTAATCTCAAAATGGACTTAGGATGAGAGGTGATGTAATCACTGGTTTTCAGGGGACTGTTTGGGGTGAGCTGTTGGGGTGCTGTTCAGGTGTGTTGTTCTATGGGAGAATGTAGTCAGTTCTTTTGGTCATGTCTTTTTATGTAGTCAATTCTTTTGGTCATTTCTTTTTATGTAGTCAGTTCTTTTACTCATGTCCCTTTTTTTCTTTTCTTTTCTCATTCGTGCATGTGGTTCTCTCTTTTCTCTAACTTTTTTCTGAATGAAATTTTTTGATGATATGATCAAGCCTTTTCAAGTTAATTTGACTTTTACTGTAGATTGTTGAAGTGAGGGAGACACTTCTGCAGCAGTTGCAAAGTAAGAAAACCCCACAGCCAGAGGCATCTAAGGAGTTGGAGACTGTTGATGCATCTGAGAAGGATGTCAAGGTCAGGGGACAGCAGCAAGGTTCTGAAAGTAAATTGGAGGAGAAAAATATTTTAGCGGAGACTGCAAATGCTTCTCAAGATAAAGACAGTTTGCACGGTAAGAAACCTCAGCAGCAGTTAGAAGATGAAGAGACCAAGACGACAACTTCATTTGCTGACAAGGATGAGGACGATGTTTCTTTCAGTGATCTTGAGGATGATGATACCGATCTATCAGATAGACTGCAAGGAAGCAAGCCTACACATAGAAAGAAAGTTTCCTCATCTAGTGAATCCCATGAATGGATTCAACTAAATGAGAACTCTAAAGCTCAGGGTAGTCAGCAGAAGGCTGGCCAATCAATTCACCGGGATAAAGATTCCGAAGGTGAGGAATCGAGTGACTGGCTCACCGTTGATGACATTGATTCAGACAGTTTGGCCACCAATTGATTCCTCTGAAATCTGTAAATGTTTCTTTTTAGTTGTCTTTTATAAGTTCATCACCTTGTAGATTTTTATGGTTGCCTAGGAAAATAAGTTAGAGGAATTACCCCCCCCCCAAAAAAAAAAAAAGGAAAAAGAAGAAAAAAAAAGAAAGAAACAGAGAGATCAGTTGACATGAGTTAACATGTCATAGCTGACCTCCTTGGCATAAGTAGATCTGCTGCTTGTTGGTTTGATTGTCACTTGTTTGATATTGTAAATGATTTACTCTTATTCTTTCAGAGTGCTTTTATTTGTTTAGATTAGTAATTTTGCGCACTTAGTTGTGTGTTGGAGTCGATTACAAAATGAATATTCATGCATTGCAAAACATCAGTTCAGGTGAGTCTTTTGCCAACTCTATAGACGAGGCATTGCTAGAGTTTCAATGTATTAAGGGGAGTTTGTGTTTTGCTTAGAATCTAGAGGGAGGAAAAGAAGGAACGATGGAAAACTCTTACATTTTCCTTTCTCTCGCTGGATTTATCTGTTGAGTAAACAACAACAACAAACGCAGTGTAAACAAGTCCAATATAATCTCTCAAGTGAAATCTAGGAAGGATATTGTGTACGCAGATCTTACTCTTACCTTAAGATAGGCAGGTTGTTTTCAATAGACCTTCGGCTCAACAAGTCCAATATAATCTCTCAAGTGAAATCTAGGAAGGATATTGTGTACGCAGATCTTACTCTTACCTTAAGATAGGCAGGTTGTTTTCAATAGACCTTCGGCTCAACAAGTCCAATATAATCTCTCAAGTGAAATCTAGGAAGGATATTGTGTACGCAGATCTTACTCTTACCTTAAGATAGGCAGGTTGTTTTCAATAGACCTTCGGCTCAACAAGTCCAATATAATCTCTCAAGTGAAATCTAGGAAGGATATTGTGTACGCAGATCTTACTCTTACCTTAAGATAGGCAGGTTGTTTTCAATAGACCTTCGGCTCAACAAGTCCAATATAATCTCTCAAGTGAAATCTAGGAAGGATATTGTGTACGCAGATCTTACTCTTACCTTAAGATAGGCAGGTTGTTTTCAATAGACCTTCGGCTCAACAAGTCCAATATAATCTCTCAAGTGAAATCTAGGAAGGATATTGTGTACGCAGATCTTACTCTTACCTTAAGATAGGCAGGTTGTTTTCAATAGACCTTCGGCTCAACAAGTCCAATATAATCTCTCAAGTGAAATCTAGGAAGGATATTGTGTACGCAGATCTTACTCTTACCTTAAGATAGGCAGGTTGTTTTCAATAGACCTTCGGCTCAACAAGTCCAATATAATCTCTCAAGTGAAATCTAGGAAGGATATTGTGTACGCAGATCTTACTCTTACCTTAAGATAGGCAGGTTGTTTTCAATAGACCTTCGGCTCAACAAGTCCAATATAATCTCTCAAGTGAAATCTAGGAAGGATATTGTGTACGCAGATCTTACTCTTACCTTAAGATAGGCAGGTTGTTTTCAATAGACCTTCGGCTCAACAAGTCTATTGAGTAAACAAAACAAGTACGGAAAACCAAAAGACAACCAATTTCCTGTTAGGTCCACAAATATCATTCCATTTCAGAAAAGTCGAAACATTTTTTTAAAATTTCCTTTTTGCATTCTTGCTCTTCGTCCAAACCAAATTTTCTGCATGTGTTTTTTTCTTTTTCCACCTGTCCCTAGATTTCAAGCACAATACAATAGCAAGAACAACTAAGCTTCAATTCCTAGTATATGATTGGCTGCAAGAATTCTTACTGTCCACGTGCTCTATTTTAGCATATCTCAAGTGTTAGCAGGAATTTAAAACCAATTTGACCTTCTTGTGATTTCTTATAGACTCAATTTTGAGTTTGCCCTAACCTTTTCAATGCACAAAAAGTTATCTCGGTGCACAATGCTTCTATATTGACAAAACACGAGGAAAACTATGTGGAAGAAACGCAAGTGAGGTCTTTACAACTTGAAAATCAGGATGAGAATTTATGTTAACCACAAAATTTTACAAATGGCACTTCTTAAAGTTCTTTTTAATGATACAAAGGGCGGAGGAAAGAGAAATATGAAAGGGGATTACAAGCTACAACAATAAAAATACACCAAGTGTAATCCCACAAGTGGGGTCTGAGAAGGGTAGTGAGTGCGCAACCTTACCTTTACTTAGTGTAGGTAGAGAGACCGTTTTCGATAGACCCGGAGCTCAAAGCCTAAAGTGAAACCAACTGAGCTACACGCTACTCGAGATGTTTTCCAACTTCAAGAACCAAAACTAGGAGAGTATTACTAAACACATCTAGATGTGCACAAGGAAATCGAGATATCATCACTTGGCTCTGTAGACAGGAAAGATATTTTTGTCTAAAATCTTGTGAATTGAATCAAATAATCACTAGTCATATTGAAAGAGAATCAATGCCTACATAGGAGTTACAGGCCAGAAAGAAACCACTACTTGTTTAAAGTGTGTTTACACAGTCGACACTATTAAACACATCATCAATCTATAACACAAGGATATCAATATGAACTATATACAGGGGCAAACTGGCGGGAAAACAAGAAGGGAAAAAAGATCCAATAATACAGCTGATTAAGGCAGCTAAATGAAACAAGTATAAGATGCAAAAAAGCCTGTTCCCAACAATTGTCCTCTGTTTAACTGTTACTGTAGCAACACTACTTGAGACAAAGGGGGAAAAAAGGAAAGAAAAACCAACTATATAACCTGTCACAATTTACTCCTGTCCATGAACCTGCTATTCATGCATATGTACAGCTTTGAAATGTTGCTGACTAATATTCAAATAAATCTTTTACTTTGAGTTTACAAGCTATTATCAAGACCTCCTTACTCTTTTATCGGCATGCTGCAAAGAACTGTCAGTAGGAAGTGAACTAGACTGTGGCCTTGGAGCTGGATTAAAGGTGAATCCTGTCAAATAACTAGGACCAGTTTGAGAGGGTATGGGGGGTGGCACTTTGGAATTGGCAGGCAGATGGTAGAGTGGAGGAGATGGTCGGGAAGAAAAACCACTATGCATTGTGGTGGAAGATGGATAAGGGTACACTGATCCTGTGGGCAAAGGTGGCAACCTCCTTGAGGTTGAGGTTGAGGTTGAGGTTGAAGATTCAAGGGGGAAGTTTCCTGGTTGTTCATTTGTTCTTTCATCCTGACCATCTGGTGGCAACCATTCAGGCATATCATCATCACAAAATAAACTCTTCTTGCCAGAGTTATCAAGCGGAATCAGTGGTGAACCAGAGGCGGAAACTGTAACTGCCACTGGACCACCAATGGACTTTGGGTGTCCGTGGTCAGTGACATTTTTAGCTAGGGGCATACTTTGACTGACAGATGATATTGACCTAGGAATACTCATGGAAACTGAGGGTGCTATAGGTAAGATTGGCTGTTTAGACATATCTAGAATCCTACTTCCAGAAAGTTGAAGTCGATTGTCAAGAATGGATCCATCAGAACGATGGGAACTTGAAGATATTCCACTAGCAGTTCCAAAGTCAAATTCAGGGAGATCGTCATCTTCTGAAAACACCATTTTTGGTTTTGATGCATCTGGCAGTAGTGATGTTACAACTTTTGGGAGGTCCGTACTTCCCTTGGGTGGTTCCGAGAAGTTCCCCCCCTTAGATCCCCAAAGATGCGAGCTGGAAAGTGCAGACTCTTTTTGCTGAAAAGTGGGGGACTTCTCACCGGAAGTTGTTAAGGTTGTCCTGCTTGAGGAATCAATACCAACGTTCTTGTCATCAGTAACATTTGCTTGTTCAAGAATTGAGAAAGAGCTGAGTGGGGCAGATGGTTTTGAGTTCTCAACTGATGGCACAGGTAAAGAACCTTGTCCTCCACCTTGCAACGTAGAAGAATCAGATGGTGACTTTTGAAGCTGCTCCTGCGAGGAATTAGCCTTTCCCTCAGATTTTTTAGCAACAGAAGTCAAAGCTGTTCGATTCTTCCGCCATACAACACAACCAATCATCAACTCAGAGTTTCCTTCCACTGCTGCCATTCCCTTAAAGAAACCATATTTTGCAAGAATAGTGATAATTGCATCGCTCCGCGGACAAAGGTAAAGATCAACACCTGGAGCGAGTTGTGCAAACCCGACTCTCTCACCTTTTATATATCCTTTTGCAACCTAATGGAGACAAAACTACCTTAAGCAGGGGAGCATTCATAGACTATCAATATGCTTCACTTAGTGGTATAGCTATTTACCTCTTTCATGCCCTTGAGTCCTTTTCCAGAAGATCCCTCCTTGAAGCAAAGAGAAATTACCTGAATACAAAACAATTTACTTATACTAACCAAAATAATGTTTTAGCGAAGAAAACCTTTCATAAGTACTGAAAAATCTAAAGCTTGTTCACTTGGATGAACTCAAATATTAAGAATCTGAACACTCATATTCCATTAAGAGTTACAACCACCTATCAATATGAATCTGACTATTACAGCCAATAAGCCTGAATCATCTAATTACTAGAGCCTATAAATCTTAATAAGCCTTATTTAGCTTTTCTGCACCAAAGGCCTTGTAAGGCCTTTTAACATGGTGGGAATCTTACCTCCCAACTGGACATCAAAAACATGCAGAATGATTATGAAGATTCAACATTCTAGTTACGGTTGGCTATATGAATCTTTATTGTCCACGTCGCTCCATTTAAGCCCGTCGAGTACAATATTATAAAAAATTAATTTCTCTAGCATTCAAAGTTCTCTACAATTTCTTTTATTTTTTTATTGGTAGGTTCTCTACATTTTCTACCGACCTATAAATATTTTACAAGACAAGCTCAGAGAAAATGTTGGACCTAAAATAAACACATTAACAAGACTAAACCTTAACTCCAACTCATTGGTATCGTCTATATAGATTTTCTTCTTCTACTGTGCTCTACTTTTCGCTAAGTCCGCATGCATTCCAAGAGATTGTAGGTTTCCTGGGACAACTTCATTCCATGTGCTATCTTCGTTTCTTTTTAACAAGTTTACTTTCACCTATTGACTAGTGTATCTAGAGGTCGACATAGGGCAAGACCAAACCATTTCAAGCAACATTCTCTTCTTATATCCTGTGTGTTGCTTGCAACATTTGCCAAATGAAAAAGGGTAAAAAATATCCCTCTACTATGCGAAAAGGATCATTTATGCCCTCCGTTAATACTTCTGGTCCACTATCGCCCCCGATGTTACATAAATGATGCAAAAATACCCCTCCTCCGTTAAGACCCCCTCATGTGGCAAACACCATCCGTGTGGCCTGACATTTCGCTGAGGTGGACGCCATGTGGCAATGCCACCTCACCACCTCCAACCCCATTTTATCCCCTACCCCACTACTTCAAGCTTTCTTTCACCACCACTTCTACTATTACCTCCTTAAATTTCATCCAACCATTACATTCACTGTGGAAACTCTCAATTGGCACCCCTCCTCTCTGTAATCGCAAAACCCATCACCATTACCATACCAAAAATTAAGTGACTTTGACATTTTGACAAAACAGTGGAGTAACTTTAAAGATCTCAAACAAACTTATTTCTGAAAACGGACTAAAAGGTAGGAATTGATGACTCCAGATAAAAGGTGATTCATGACATGTGATTCTGAATCGCAAAGCATTTCTAGTATTTTATATACTCTGTATCTGTATAAATAAACACGAATCATTCTTTTTTAACAACTACCAACAATTTCATCCTCTAATTTTAGGAGCAACGTCAGTTGATTTTTCCAAGCTTCATCACCTGTCAAGATGCAAAAACAATTCCTAGGACACTGCTAGGAAAGAATCATTCCTTGTTCAGTCATCAACCCAGTTCCTCAGTTGCATAATCTGCCTCTCCAACAAGATGACATCTTCCATTTTTACAAGAATCCCGTAAGCATCAGTTACTATAGAATCAAGATTCTAATATAGTTTATCATCTATTGTTGATAATGTATCAGTTACTATAAAATCAAGATTCTTTTTTATTGGGTTTAATTCTGATTCATTAATTACTGTTTTTTGTTGTAGTCTTGAACATTTGTTTGTGGTCTTTGTGACAAGTTGAATTTGGCGGAGGGAAAGATGCAATACTTAGTTGACGAGAATGGACGGAGATATTTTGATGCATTTGTATGAGGGGGTTGGAGGTGGTGAGGTGACATACCACGTGGCATCCACTTCAGCAAAATGTTAGGACATTGGGGGGTCCTAATGGAGGAGTATTTTTGCACCATTTTTATAACGTACGAGTCAATAATAGACCAAAAGTATAACAGAGGGTATAAATGATCCTTTTTGCATAATAGAGGGATAGTTTTGACCATTTTCCGTTTGCCGAATATTGCCATTTTTAATCTAGTCTAATTTGTATGAGTGCTCATTTATCATAGCATTTGCATTTCTGAGACACTCATATTATGGATATTTTAAGTTTAGATGCTCAACATTCTCCTATAGTCCTATATAATGTTGCTAATCTTACCATCATATTGTAGAACTTGCCTTTCATTCGGTAGATATCCTTTTATCATATCATACTCTGATACGCTTCTCCTTTTCAATTATCTTATTTTAGTTCTATGTATAACATCATCTATCACACCATTCTCCTAGAATATTGAGCATAGATATCTAAACTGGTTGCAATTAGGCACCGCAATCCTGTCTAATCTCACCTCAACTTCACTCACCTTATACGGGCTAAACTTGCAGTGCATACGATCAATTCTACTTCTACTTATCTAAAAATCCTAACTCTTTAGAGTGGTTCTCCATAATTCAAGACTTCAGTTGACACCCCCATTAGTTTCATCAATTAATACAATATCGCCGGCAAATAGCATACATCATGGGACCTTATCATGTCTAGTGTTAGTTAACTAATTCATAACTAAGATAAATAAGTATGGGAATAATGCCTCCTAATGTAGACTCGCAGGCATGAGAAAATCCATTGTCTCCTACTAATGTTCTCACACTAGTGAGAGGGAGATGTGAGGAAATATGAGAACGTTTTTGAGATTATTGATAGCAAGTGGTCGAATCAACTTCATCGACCTTTGCATGCAGCATGCCATATTCTGAACCCGGGATTATTTTACAAGAATAATAGAGATGGCACTTTAGATTCAGAGGTGTGGGTTGGATACCATAAATGTCTTGAGAAGTTGGTCCCCAATGCAGCGATGGTAGATCAAATAGGAGAGGAGTTTGGTAGGTACTCACAAGCAGGTGACCTATTTGGTTTACAGGCGGCCATTAGAGCCAGAGACATAAGGCCGCTAGGTAACTAACTTTAATATAGATATCCTTATAGCTTTAATTTAATTTATTTGATTTATTTAGACTTAATAACTTTTAAAATATATTTCTATAGTTGAATGGTGGATGCAATTTGGTCATCAAACTCCAAACTTGCAAAAGTTTGCCGACAAAGTACTAAGCCTAACTTGTAGTGCATTTGGATGCGAGAGAAATTGGAGCGTATTTGAGCATGTAAGAAGCAGATTTATTATATTAATATATTCTACATTGTATTATTATTAGTATCTATTAATTAATCTCTACAACTTATGCGCAGATTCACTCCAAGAAAAGGAATAGGCTTGAGCTATCGCGTCTCAATGATCTAGTGTATATTAAATACAATAGAACATTGAGTCGTCGTTATGAAGATCGCGATACCATTGATCCAATTTTGTTGGATAACATTGACGAGGCAAGTGAATGGTTAACTGGAGCCCCCCAAAATCATGAAGATGAACAAATGTATGTAGGAGATGATCTCGATTGGGATACTGTTTCTATGGCGGCTGGAGTTGAGGAGAATGTCTATGGTCTTAGAGGGAGTTCTTCAAGTTCAAATAACAAGGGAAAGGGAGTAGCTACAAGTTCAAGCCAGTCCCTAATTGATGAAGACTGAGGATGAAGAAGATGAAAGTCAATATAATGCTAACATTCTTGAAGTTCAAGAATTTGAAAATCTTGAAGAAGAATAGATGTTACTTGTTTTAGACTTTTAGTTTATGAATCTAATATGACTATCTATTGAGTTTTTAATTATTGAATTGATATATTTATTAATATATTATTCCTATTGAGTTTTTAGATATATATATAATATTTTATTTTTTTGTATAAATTGTCGCTTCACATAAAAAAAGCGAGCGCTTCGCTGCTCGCCTCTCGCCTTAGTGAAGCGGGCCCTCGTAGTTATTTGTTGCCACACGCTATCCAAAATACTAACCAAAGGATAGATATTGCTTATTCCATGTGGACATCTTCTTTGTACATTTATCAGTTACACTTTGCCACATTCTTTTATCATTTCTCTTCGCACCAAGTGGAAGCCCCAAATAGTTGGTTGGAAACTTTTCAATTCTGCAACCCAGAATATCAGCCAATTCCTCAATCATGTTATCAGCATTAATGCTAAAAATACAACTCTTTGTCAGGTTTATTTTCAAGCCTGAGACTGCTTCAAATGCCAACAGGATCCCTCTAAGATAGAGAATTTGCTCCCTCTTGGCTTCACAAAATAACAGGGTATCGTCTGCATATAAAATATGCGAGACACTCATTTCTCCTCTTTCATGATTCTGCATTCTACAACCCCCAATCCATCCAAACTTCTCGGATTTTTTTAACATTAAACTCAAAATTTCCATCACCAGAACAAAAAGATAAGGGAAGAGGGGATCCCCTTGTCTTAATCCACTCTGGGAGCTAAAACATCCTACAGGATTTCCATTCACCAACACAGAAAACTTCACTGTTGATATACAAGTTTTGATCCATTTAATCCACCTCTCTCCAAAATTCATCACCTTCAAAATATTGAGCAAACATTCCCAATTCACATGGTCGTATGCCTTTTTGAGATCTAATTTGCAAACAACCTCCTTTATCCCTTTTCTGTTTAAATAGTCCACACACTCATTGGCTACCAATGCGGCATCACTTATTTGTTTACTTTTAATGAAAGCATTTTGATTTCCTTCCACCAACTTGCCCATTACTCTTTTCAATCTTTCTGCCAACAATTTAGCTATGATTTTATAGACACTACCTAGCAAGCTGATAGGTCTAAAATCTTTTATCTCTTCTGCCCTTCTTTTTAGGTATTAATGCAATGAAAGTTGCATTTAAGCTTCTTACAAAGCAACCTTCATTGTAGAAAAATTCCACTGTTCTCCATACATCTTCCTTTACTATACTCCAACATCTTTGGAAGAAATGTAAATAAAATCCGTCAGTTCCTGCAGCCTTATCACCATTGCACAGTTTAATAACATCTTCAACCTCTTCAATAGTGAAGGGCCTCTGGAGCCATTCTTTATCCTCATCAGTTAATTTAGCTATCTCTTCACCTGCCATAAAGGCCTCCAGTGCTCAGCTTCTGTGAATAACTTTTCATAAAATTCTACTAGATTTCTGATCATTTTTTCATCTTCCACCAGCTCCTCCCCAATTTTGATTTTATCAATGCAATTAAATCTCTTATGTGCATTAGCTTGCCTGTGAAAAAACTTGGTATTCTTGTCTCCTTGCTTGACCCATAACTCCCTTGATTTCGGTCTCCAAGACACCTCTTCTGCTTTTGAGATTTCTTCCAACTCACACTGAAGTAAGTCCCTTTCAGTAGCATAATATTACTTCCCTGCTCCTGAAAGCCGCCATGGTCTAATTCCTCAAGTCTACTCATAGCCTTCATTTTCCTTTCTTCCAAATTCCCAAAAACCTCTTTGTTCCACTTCTTAATATAGTTTTTCAACAAATTCAGTTTCTTTGCCAAAATATCATCAGGCCTGCCAGAAGCATTATATGTACTCCACCATTTTTCTACTGAATCTTTAAAATCTTTATGCCCAAACCACATGTTCTCAAATTTGAAGTACCCTTTTCCACTCTTCCAATCCCCACACTCTAGCACAATTGGGCAATGATCTGACACCACTCTAGGGAGAACTCTTTGCTTAATTAACTTAAATTGTTCATCCCAGCTTTCATTAATAAAAAATTTGTCAATCTTTGAAGCACTATTGCCCCTGAACCAAATTTGAAGTACCCTTTTCCACTCTTCCAATCCCCACACTCTAGCACAATTGGGCAATGATCTGACACCCCTCTAGGGAGAACTCTTTGCTTAATTAACTTAAATTGTTCATCCCAGCTTTCATTAATAAAAAATCTGTCAATCTTTGAAGCACTATTGCCCCTGAACCAAATTTGAAGTACCCTTTTCCACTCTTCCAATCCCCACACTCTAGCACAATTGGGCAATGATCTGACACCCCTCTAGGGAGAACTCTTTGCTTAATTAACTTATATTGTTCATCCCAGCTTTCATTAATAAAAAATCTGTCAATCTTTGAAGCACTATTGCCCCTGAACCAAGTGAATTGAC
Source organism: Nicotiana otophora (assembly GCA_000715115.1). Classification (NCBI taxonomy): domain Eukaryota; kingdom Viridiplantae; phylum Streptophyta; class Magnoliopsida; order Solanales; family Solanaceae; genus Nicotiana; species Nicotiana otophora. Next base: position 23,537 of record AWOL01S0087620.1, read on the forward strand.
CCCATGAAGAGGACGATCAAAAAGAGGTATGTCTCAAGTGATAATTTCAACAACACAGCAGCCATCCATTCGCATTTCATCCATCCTTCTGCCAACTAACACAACAGCTCTTTCGGCTGACCTATTTAGATTACCAATACAGCAATAATGCGCCACTTTTCAGTTACACATCCCAATAACGCCACCACTATTCCAGTACCACTGTATCCATTCTTCTTGCAACTTTTTGGGTCATTATTCTAGCTAGTTTTTTTACTACTCCTTAACACAAAGTCAAAGTTATGCTATCGATTTCCTGGAGATTACGTCAATATACTCTATAAGTGACAGCATAGATTTCTCCTAGTGTGTGTTGCAAGGAGTTTTTGTCACTATGCAATCAACATTAACTTTATGAGAGAAACAATTTAGTTAAAGGCTTATTTGTAGCACGCTGTATGCAATGCAAGTGGGGTCGTTTGTCTCGTTGATGCCACTTTAGTGCAGGCACCTAGGCTAAGGATGCACCTCACTGATCCTAACCAACGAATATGGTTGGACAAATGATATAATAATTGTTATGAAAACATTCTGAATATATGTTCGTGACTAGAAATAGGAAATTAGAAATTAAGCATCCTGCATCTGAATTAGAAACTTAAAAAAGCAGCAGCGAGACTTAAAATGGTTTGTCAATCACTTAATTGTAGGCCTTTTCAACTCCTTTGTCTATCTAATTGTTGTTTGTGCTTATTTATTTTTTTGCATTACATGTATAATTTTACTTCGTTTACATTATTTTTAATGAAAACTCACTCTTTACTAGAACTTCGTGGTTAGAGTCCTCTTAAATCTTAGCGTTTAATTATGCTTTGCCTTGACAAGAATGAAGAGATAAAATTCTAATAATACCTTTTTTTTTCCGACGAATGCCTGTTATTTTGACGGCACTATTTTGGCTATTGTTTACAATTCTGAGGACTTTTTTAGCATTTCTTGTTTTTCAAATGAGCAAGTTCAATAACATCGTCACCTTGAGGAAACGTGTCGAAAGTCAAGAAATCATTAAAGAAGATTGCGTAACTTTTTTAATGTTAATGAATATATCTCTTTCCATTTTGCAAACTATGTTAGGGACCTAAGATCATAACCAATTCATGTGAATGAAAATATTGTTTCTATGTACATCGTGTCAATCTTGGTGATAAACCACAAAAGACATCAGATGCTTCAAAGCCATATAATTGCATATGTAACCATTGCAAGATTGAGAGAGTGCAGGTGTGAGGGTTAATGTTGGTAGTTCTTGCAGTTGGATTCCTAAAGTATCAACGAACGTGCCTTTTTTCACTTGACTAGCAGCAAGAGGGGTAATCTTGACGGTTGAGAATCTGAGGAAGAGAAAGGTTACTTATGTCAGCTGGAGCTTTATGTGTAACAGCTCGAGTGAAGATGTCGACCCTATCCTCTTACATTGTCCGATAGCTTTGAGGTTATGCTGGGAAATTCTTATATGGTTTGGGATAATTTGGATGATGCCAGGTACTATAAAAAAGGCAATGTTTAGTTGGAATGGAAATATGGTAGAGAAGGGAGAAGAGACAAGACGTGGAATGTCATGCCACTAGCACTTATGTAGGTCTTTTGGAGAGAAAGAAATATGAGAGCTTTTAAAGGTGTTGAGTTGAATTTTGTACATTAGAGGAGTATCCTCTTATCCCTCATTTCTTTTTGGTGCACCCATGAACATGAAGTTCCTGTATAGAAGATTGGGTGTAGTTCGTAGAAAACCATATCGTTTTGTAGATTTTCTATTTTTTGGTATACTTTTTTTATGCAGACGCTTTTCACCCAAATATTAATAAAATTTATTACTTTATAACAAAAAAGTTTGATATCAAACCCATCAAAAAGAATCTGTACTCGTATCAACATAGGTCCTGCACCTTTTTCTTCTATTGAGCATTTTCCACTTCAATGTTTGTTTTTATAAGAATGACAGGGATGATGAGTTGGGCCATAGAACATTATCTATTTTAACACATTTGCTTTGTAGAAGGGATGACCTTAGGGCCTTAAATAGGTGCCAAAGTTATGGATAATTTGCTGCTTATTTCAGGTTAACAGGTCAAGGCAGTGCTATAATAATTTGTGAGGTTTCTTGTTTCACATTAAACAGGGCAAGTACTATGAACGACAGCTACTAGTTTCTAGGCTGAATACCTAATTACCTCCTAAACTTGACACAGTTTATTAGGTGCACACTTGAACTATTCATACTCCTTATTACCCCCTGGATTTGGATATTTGATAACCTTTAATCCACTGGACGCTGACGTGGCAAAGAGCGTGGAGACACTCTCTTAGGTGCGTAGGAGTGAAGAACAATCAAAAAATCAACTTCCAGCTAAGATATTTTCCAACTATTAACTGCCACATAATCATATACAATTATTTACTTGTTCCAATTGTATTTCTTCCTGTTTCTTCTTAATATACAATGCATATTCTACCCCAGATTTGCATTTTTTTGCTTTAGATGCAATAACTATTTTCCCCAACTGTTTATTTCTCTCTTTTTCGAGCCAGATTTTTAAATATTTAGCTGGAAGTCAATCATTTTTAGCCAAATAAAAAATATTTAAGCCCATATAATGGACTGTGTATTTCTTCTTTAGATGCAATGGCTATTTATTTCAACTATGTATTTTTTTCTTTTCGAGCCAAATCAATAAAAAAGGTTGACTAGAGCTCCATTATCTTTAGCCAAATAAAATAGTTGTATTTTCTATTTATTTCTTTTTCAGATGCAATGACTATTTATTCCAATTGCGTATATTTTCTTATTCGTGCCAAATCTGTTAAAAAAATTGGCTAGACCTCCATTTGTTTTAGCCAAATAAAAGGTTTTAGCAAGAACAATGGAGTTCCACCTGCGTATTTCTTTTTATTTCTTCTTTGAATGCAGTGACAATTTTGTTTAAACTGTGTATTTCCTTTTTTTTCTTAGCCAAATCTATAAAAAAGTTTGTTGAAACTCCATTATTTTTAGCCAAATAAAAACATTTAACCTAAATAATGGAGTTCTAACAAAGTCTTTTACAAATTTGACCGGGAAAAATCTTCTAAATTGATGAATTTAAAAAGGTAAAAAAAATATTTTATTCTAAAAACACATGGAGAAACAATCCAGGTGGCAGTGCTTTTATGTCACTTCCTTAGGATGAGATCATCCAGGGGGTAAAGGCAATCAAATAGCCAAGTTCCAAGAGTAACTAGGACTACCAATAGTTTAGGTGTGTACCAAATAAAAGGTACCGATTTTTTTTTTTTTGTTGTT
>AWOL01S0087628.1:0-23177 GCA_000715115.1 Nicotiana otophora
CAAGCGCAGGTGCGATTATGACAGCAACTCAGAGCTTCAGCTGTTGCTCCCAATTTCCAACTTGGTCCGAGCCTCGTCTGATTGGCACTCGGAACCCCCGGGCCCCGTCCGAACATACCAACAAGTTTGAAATCATAAAACAGACTCGCTCGAACTCTAGGAACGCCCGAAACAACATTAAAACTAAGAATCACACCCCAAAACCAATTGAATCAAACTTATGAACTTCAAGTTTTTCAATTTATTCCAAATGCGCCGAAACGTACTTAAACTACTCGAAATGACACCAAATTTTGCGTGCAAGTCTTAAGTGACATTACAGAACTATTCCCAATCTCAAAATTCCATTTGGACCTCGATATCACCAAAACCCGCTCCAAACCAAATTTAAAGAACATCTAAAACCTTCAAGGACAAACTTTCGCTATTAAGCGTCGAAATGCTCCCGGATCATCCAAAACCCGATCCGAACATACGCCCAAGTCCAAAATCATCATACGAACCTATTGGAACCGTCTAATCTTGATTCTAAGGTCATTTACTCAATACGTTGACCGAAGTCAAACTTAGCCTTTTTAGCCAACCATAAGGAACCAAGTGTTCCTATTTCAACCCGAACTCTTCAAAATCCCGAACTAACCATCCCGCAAGTCATAAAACAGTAAAAATACATACGAGAAGTCTTATTTAGGGGAATGGGGTTCTAGAGAGATAAATGACTTGTCGGGTCGTTACACCAGCAGAGGTCTAACTTCAGCAATCACTCAACTTTAACTTTTGATCCGTTAACCATTCGGAATCAACCCGAGGCCCCTAGGACCTCAACCAAACATACCAACAGGTCATAAAACCTCATACAAACTTAGTCAAGCCCTCAAATCACATCGAACAACTTCAAAAACATGAATTTTACCCCAATTCAAGCCTATTGAAACTAAGGAAATTCAACTTCTACAAACGACACCGAATCCTATCATATCACGTCCGATTGACCCCAAAATTTGTACACAAGTCACATATTACATTACGGACCTATTCCAACTTTCAGAATTGGAATCCGACCCCAATATCAAAAAGTCCACTCCCGGTCGAACCTTTCAAAAATTCTAACTTTCGCCATTTCAAGCCTAATTCAGCTACGGGCCTCCAAATCACAATTCGGACACAACCCTAAATCCCAAATCACCCAATGAAGCTAATGAAACCATCAAAACTCTATTTCAGAGTCATTTACTCATAAGTCAATATCCAGTCAACCTTTTCAACTTAAGCTTCCAATATTGAGACTAAGTGTCTCATTTCATTCTGAAATCCCTCCAGACCCAAATTGACTACCCCGACAAGTCACATAACAGTTATAAAGTATAAAATGAGCAGTAAAAGGGGGGGAACAAGACTATAACTCTTAAAATGACCGTCCGGGTTATTCTATCCTCCCCCTCTTAAATAAACATTCGTCCTCGAACGGGTCTAGAAATGTACTTGGAGTCTCAAATAGGTGTGGATATATGCTACGCATCTCCCGCTCGGTCTCCCATGTAGCCTCGTCAACTAGCTGACCTCTCCACTACACCTTCATTAAAGCTATATTCTTTGACCTCAACTTTTGAACCTACCGATCTAAAATAACGACTGGCTCCACATCATAAGTCAAATCATCGTCCAACTGAACCGTGTTGAAATCCAAAACATAAGACGAATCACTGACATACTTTCGGAGCATAGAAACATGAAATACTGAATGCCCACTAGACAAACTAGATGGCAAGGCAAGCTTGTAAGCCACCTCCCCAATCCTCTGAAGTACCTCAAACGACCCAATATACCGAGGCTCAACTTGCCCTTATTCCCGAACCTCATAACACCCTTCATGGGTGAAACCTTGAGCAGAACCTTCTCTCCAACCATGTAAGCAACATCACAGACCTTTCTGTCGGCATAACTATTCTGTCTAGACTGCGCCGTGCAAAGCCGATCCTGAATCAATTTTACCTTGTCCAAAGCATCCGGAACCAAGTCAGTACCCAATAGCCTAGCCTCGCCTGGTTCAAACTAACCCACCGGATATCTACACCGTATCTCATACAAAGTCTCATACAGAGCCATTTGAATACTCGACTGGTAGCTGTTGTTGTAGGCAAACTTTGTGAGTGACAAAACTTATCCCAAGAACACCCAAAATCGATGACACAAGCACGTAGCATGTCCTCCAATATCTGAATAGTGCACTCGGACTGTCCATCCATCTGAGGGTGAAACAATGTGCTCAACTTAAACTAGCTACCCAACTCTCGCTGCACGGCCCGCCAAAACTGCAGTGTAAATTGCGTGCCCTAATCTGAAATGATGGACACCGACATGCCGTGGAGGCGAACAATCTCTTGGATGTAAATCTCAGCCAACTACTCCGAAGAATAAGTAGTCCCAACTGGAATGAAGTGTGCGGACTTGGTCAACGATCCACAATCACCTAAATAACATCAAACTTCCTCGAAGTCCGTGGGAGCCCAACTATAAAATCCATGGTGATCTGCTCCAATTTTCACTCTGGAATCTCCAACCTCTAAAGCAATCCGCCCGACCTCTGATGCTCATACTTTACCTGCTGACAGTTGAGATATCGAGCTACAAACCTCATTATATCCTTCTTCATTATCCTCCACCAATAATGCTGCCTCAAGTCCTGATACATCTTTACGGCACCCGGATGAATGGAATACCCCAAACTGTGGGCCTCCTCAAGAATCATCTCACGTAGCCCATCCACATTAGGCACACAAATATGACCCTGCATCCTCAATACCACATCATCTCCAATAGTAACATATCTGGCATTGCCGTGTTGGACCGTGTCCTTAAGGATAAGAAAATGGGGATCATCATACTGGCGCTCTCTGATGCGATCATATAAGAAAGACCGAGATACCACACAAGCTAGAACCCGTCTGGGCTCCGAAACATCCAATCTTACGAACTGGTTGGCCAAGGCCTGAACATCAACTGCAAGAGGTCTCTTACCAACAGGAATGAATGCAAGGCTACCCATACTCACCGCCTTTCTACTCAAGATATCAGCCACCACATTGGCCTTCCCGTGATGATACATAATAGTGATATCATAGTCCTTTAGCATCTCCAACCATCTCCGCTGCCTTAAATTTATATCCTTCTGTTTGAACAAATGCTGGAGACTCCGAGGATCTGTAAACACCTCACAAGACACACCATAGAGATAATGCCTCCAAATCTTCAATGCATGAATGATGGTAGCTAACTCCAAATCATGGACAAGGTAGTTCTTCTCATGAGGCTTCAACTGACGTGAAGCATAAGCAATCACTCTACCCTCCTGCATTAAGACACATCCAATACCAATCCGAGAAATATCATAATGAACTGTATAAGAACCAGAAGCTGTAGGTAGAGCTAGAAATGGAGCTGTTGTTAAGACAGTCTTGAGCTTCTAAAATCTCTCCTCAAACTCATCCGACCATCTGAAAAAAGCACCCTTCTGGGTCAATTTGGTCAAAGGCGATGCAATAGACGAGAAACCCTCCACGAAGCGATGATAATAATCGGCCAAGACGCGAAAGCTTCAATCTCCGTAGCTGAGAACGGTCTAGGCCAGCTCTGAACTGCCTCTATCTTCTTCGGATCCACCTGAATCCCCTCACTGGACACCACATGCCCCAAGAACGCCATTGAACCAAGCCAAAACTCACATTTGGAGAACTTTGCATAAAGCTTCTCCCCCCTCAACCACTGCAACACAATCCTCAACTACTGGGCATGCTCCTCTTGGCTATGAGAGTACACTAGGATGTCATCAATGAACATTATGACAAACGAATCAAGATAAGGCTAAAATACACTGTTCATCAAATGCTTGAATGCTGCTGGGGCGTTGATCAGCCCAAAAGACATCACAAGGAACTCATAATGCCCATAACTGGTCCTGAATACCGTCTTTAGGATGTCGAGTCCCGAATCTTCAACTGGTGATACCCAGACCTCAAGTCAATCTTAGAGAACACACTCTCTCCCTGAAACTTGTCAAACAGATCATTAATGCACGACATCGAATACTTATTCTTGATTGTAACTTTGTTCTTTTGTCTATAATCAATGCACATCCTCATAGTACTATCATTCTTCTTTACAAACAGAACCGGTGCACCTCAAGGTGACACACTAGGACTAATAAACCCCTTATCAAAGAGTTCCTGAAGCTGCTCTTTCAATTCCTTCAAATCAGCCGGTGCCATACGATACAGTGGAATAGAAATGGGCTGATTTCCCGGCACCAAGTTAATACCAAAATCAATGTCCCTATCGGGTGGCATACCCGGTAGGTCTGCAGGAAACACATCCAAAAAATCTCGCACCATCGGAACAAAATCAATAGAAGGAGTATCAGCACTAACATCCTTCACAAAGGCTAAATAAGATAAACAATCATTCCTAACCATCCGCTGGGCCTTCAAATATGAAATCACTCTGCTGGGAACATAGTCCAGAGGATCTCTCCACTCAATCCTTGGCAACCATGACATCGCCAACGTCACGGTCTTAGTGTGACAATCCACAACAGCATGATATGAAGACAACCAATCCATACCCAAGATCACGTCGAAGTCCACCATACTAAGAAATAAAAGATCCACTCTAGTCTCAAATCCCCCCAATAGTCACTACACACGATCGATATACACAGTCCATAACAATAGTATCGCCCACTGGTGTAGATACGTGAACAGATGAAACTAAGGACTCACAGGGCATATCCAGATAAGGAGCAAAATATGATAATATGTACAAATTAGTGGAACTAGGGTCAAATAATACAGAGGCATCCCTGTGGCATACTAAGACAATACATGTGATCACTGTATCAGAAACAAAAACATTTGGCCTGGCAGAAATATCATAGAATCTGGCCTGGCCTCCACCTGATCGACCTCCCCCTCTTGGGCAACCCCTAGCCGACTGAGCCCCACCCCGGGCTGGCTGAGTGGGTGGCGAAATTGCTGGTGGTGGTGCCATCGGCCGATAACTCTGCTATGGAGCCCCACTCAATAACCTAGGGCAATCTCTCTTGATATGACCAAAGTCTCCCCACTCGAAACAACCCCTCCTCTGATGGAACTGCTGCTACTAATAACCCGAGGATCTTCCTGTAGAAACCTGAGCGGACGAGGCATGGTGAGAACTCTGTGATGGTAGTGCACTAAATGAAGACTGGCTTGAGCGAGCAGTAAGAACGGTGGATAGCGATGCGCCACGATGAACTGGACGAGCCGTTTGAGCAGGCCTATAAGGATGACCCCTGCCGTGGTAGGACTGCTCCCCAGAAGGTACACCACCGAAACCACCCAAACCTCGAGGCCTCTTGGACTCCCTCTCACCACCCTCCTAGCTGCGGACCATCTTTATCTGCCGAGCAATCTCAACCACCTCATCAAAAGTAGCACCAGACACCCTCTCCGAGTCATAAGCAACCGCAGCTGATATATAAGGCCTCCAAAGAACCTTCCGATACTCTCTTATCATTGGGAACCAACCAAACTTCATGACGAGCCAACTCAGAAAACCTCATCTTGTACTACATCACAGATATGCCCTCCTGACACAACTACTCAAACTATCTGTGTAGCTCCTCCCTGAGAGACTGCGACACGAACTTCTCTAAGAAGAGAACGGAGAACTCCTGCCATGTAAGTGGTGTTGCACCAACTGGCATGCGCCTCTCATAAACCTTCCACCATCTGAAGGCATCCCCAGTGAACTAAAAAATAGTGAACGAGACCGCACTGGTCACTAGAATACCAGTCGTGCGAAGCATTCGCTGGCACTTATCCAAGAAACCCTGGGCATCCTATGACTCAGCACCGCTAAATGATGGAGGTTGAATCCTCCCAAATCTCTCAAGTCTCTTATGCTCATCATCAGCCATAACGGGGACCATCGGGGCCTGAGTATTTGCAACCGGCTGGGCTAGTAGTACCCTGGTGTCTGAAGTCCCTGCATTATCAATATGAGTATCTCCCCCGGCCTGAGAAATGGTTGGTGCGGCCTGAGCCGAAACCACCTGAGCAAGGCCAGTGCAAACCATCAATATCTGGGCCAAAGCCTCCTAAAGGCCTGGTATCATAATGGGCAGAGCTGGCCCTACTGGCTCAACCATAACCGGAACCTTCTCTTGAGCTAGAGCAACTGGTAGATCTGCAGGTGCTGGTCTAGCTGCTGTACGAGTTGCACCTCTGCCCCTACCGTGGACCCTACCATGACCTCGACCTCTCGTGACCCTAGCTAGTGGTACTGGTGGTTGTCCATCCTGATCGGTAGCACGTGTCCTCACCATCTGTGAGAGAATAGAACAACAAAAATTTAGTGAACGGAATCAACAAATCCGCACGACAAGAATACAAGAATGTGAAGTTTTCTAAGGGTTTGAAAGCCTCTAGAAGATAAGTACAGACGTCTCCATACCGATCTGCAAGACTCTACTAAACCTGCTCATGACTCATGAGACCTATGTAACCTAGGCTCTGATACCAACTTGTCACGACCTAAAATTAACCTGTCGTGATGGCACCTAACGTGGTACTAGGCAAGCTGACTTTTCGAACATATTCCCAACACTTTTAACAGAAAATAAATTAAAGCAGTTTTAATAATAATAGTTCTCATAAATTGGATAGAAAACCCAAAACATAACGCGAAAACTCCCAACATCGGGGTGTCACAGAGTACATGAGCATCTATACATCACAAGTTTGGGAAAATACTGTCTATCATAATCTGAAACTAAATACAATAAGTGAAAGGATAGGGAAGGAGAAACAAGTTCTGCGAAATACCGAGTAACTACCTCGAAGTCTTCGAAGGGTCAACTATGCAGTGAATCAACACCCATCGTGTCCGAAAATACCTGGATCTGCACAAGAAGTACAGGGTGTAGCGTGCGTACAACTAACTCAGTAAGTAACAAGACTAAATAAAGAACTGAAAGTAATGACGAGCTTTACAATTATAGTTCAATTTCAGTAATTTCAACATGGAAAGTAGGCATGCCTTCAAGTTCGATAAATTAGGTCAAACAGTTACTTCATGACAAGTTTAAGTGCAACAGAGTGTAATATCTTTCAAAAATTTCAAGACAATGATACATGGCAGCTAAGTGCAATAATAATGAAATCAAATGTATCCTCTCAGGGCCACAGTCACTCAGCCGTCCCATTCACTCAGCACTCGATACTCACACTCAGTAGGTACCTGCGCTCATCAGGGGTGTGTACAGACTCCGGAGGAGCTCCTTCAGCCCAATCTCTATAATCCGCACGGACAACTCACGTGCTATAGTATAATATCTGGATCCGCACGGAAAACTCACGTGCTGCACGATCAACTCGCATGCTTCACGGACAACTAACATGCTATCGGATAATACCTCACAATCAGTCCCTAGGCCTCTTTCAGTCATCAATCTCTCCGTCTCTCAGTAATCATGAAAAATCAACCCAAACAGAAATGATATAAAGTATCAACAAGGAACAATAGAGACTGAGATATGATATGCAAGTAAAATTGAGACTGAGTACAACACAACAATTTAGCAGATATATTAACATGTACACGACCTCTGAGGGTCCCTTCAGTACCAACACATGGCTTGAGCATGATTTCTAACAGGATTTGCAGCTCAATTTCTATATCATGCGAAGAATATACAGATATCAACAGATTAGTCATCTATACAGTTCCATGGAATGGACCAAGTCCCAATTCCTACGGTGCACGCCCATACGCCCGTCACCTAGAATGTGCGTCACCTCACAATCAATCACATGATACATAATCCAAGGTTTCATACCCTCAAAACCAAATTTAGAACTATTACTTACCTTAATCCAAGTAAATCACTACTCCAACACACTCTTGCCTCATGAAACGGCCTCTGAATGCCTCGAATTTAGCCATAAACAATTTGATATAATCAATACGGGCTAAAAGACTCAACCCCATAAGAAATGCTAAGCTATTAAGCAAAAGTCAAGAATTGACTCAAAAGCCGCCCCCGGGCCCATATCTCGAAATTCGATAAAAGTCACAAAACCCGGAAGCTCATTCAACCACGAGTCCAACCATACCAAATTTATCAAAATCCGACACCAAATTATCACCCAAACCCCCAAATCAAACTTTTCAAATCCCTAACCTCAACCCCTAGTTTACACTTTAAATACACACCAACTAGGTGGGAAAAATCAATGGGGAAACAAGATTATTCATCAAAAACGAGCACAAGGGATTTACCTCAAGACTCCCCTCGAAAATCTCCAAATATCGCCAAACCCAAGCTTAAAATATTTGAAATGAAGCCAAAATCGCCAACCCTTGTATTTATATGTTCTGCCCAGTCATTCCACTTCTGTGGACACTTACCCGCTCCTGCAGTTTCGCAGGAGCGACTCAACGCCCGCTTCCGCGATTTCCTCCGCACTAGTGACCCTATCTTCCAAACCCGCGGACTCATTTTTGCGAGCATCTAAGCCGCTTCTGTGGACCAAACCCATCTGCCCAGTTCCACTTCTACGATTCTCCTGCCGCATCTACGGTCACGCATATGCAGAATTCTTCATCGCACCTGCGCGCCTTCCACTTTTGTGCACCTCACACCGCACCTACGACCACAAAGGTGCGGAAAACTCCTCGCACCTCTGACTACCTGCACACTCACCTCCAAACCGCATCTGCGCATCAGAGCCCACACCTGCAAGCTCGCTCCTGTGATCAAAGCTCCACAGATGCGATTACACAAGCAGAGGTCTAACTTCAGCAATCACTTAACTTTAACTTTTGATCCGTTAACCATCCGGAATCAACTCGAGCCCCCCGGGACCTCAACCAAACATTCCAACAGGTCCTAAAATCTCATACAAACTTAGTCGACACATCAAACAAATTCAGAAACACGAATCACACCCCTATTCAAGCCTATTGAAACTAAGGAAATTCAACTTCTACAAACGATGCCGAAACAAATCAAATCACGTCCGATTGACCCCAAATTTTGCACACAAGTCATATATGACATTATGGGCCTATTCTAACTTCCGGAATCGGAATCCAACTCCGATATCAAAAAGTCCACTCCCGGTCAAACTTTTCAAAAATTCCAACTTTCACCATTTCAACCCTAATTCAGCTATTGGCCTCCAAATCCGTCACGATCCCAAATTCACTCCGTAGGATATCGTGATGACACCTAGTCTCTAAGACTAGGTAAACCTAACAATTTGAGAAATAACTGAATAATAAAATGAAATCAAAACTCAACTCATGATACATATAAATACAAAATGTGATTTAATAATTACAACGCCCAAAACCCTGTAAAAATAATCACAAGCTTCTAATAGAAAGTACTAAGTGTCTCTATATATCAAAGTCTAAAGAGAATAAGGGAAACAACATAATAAGGATAGAGGGGGGACTCCGAGGTCTGCGGACATTGTCAGATATACCTTGAAGTCTCCACGTACAGTCCGGCTCACTGGTATCTGGTCTGGTAGGAAGCACCTGGATCTGCACAAAAAGATGTGCAGAAGTATAGTATGAGTACACCACAACGGTACCCAGTAAGTACCAAGCATAACCTCGGTAGAATAGTGACGGGGTCAATTCAGGGCCTTACTGGTTTAAAAGGAAAGTAAGACAAAAGATATAATAATATTTTGAAATGACTGAGAAATTAAAGAATAAGAAGTTTCAGAAAATATGAGCACAGTAAATAGAGGTAAACAACAGGGGCACTCCCGAGGTACCGCCTCATAGTCCCAAATGTAAATATGCACGATAAGGGGAATCTCCCGAGGTACCGCCTCGTAGTCCCAAAGTAAATATGCAAGACATGAGGATCTACCGAGTAAACGCTTCGTAGTCCCAAAGTAAATTTGTAGTACATGGAGGGATCTCCCGAGGAACAGCCTCATAGTCTCAAAGTAAATATGCAGTACAAGGGGATCTCCCGATGAACCGCCTTGTAGTCCCAAAGTAAATATACAGTACATGGGACGATCTCCCGAGGAACTGCCTTGTAGTCCTAAAGTAAATATGTAGTACATGGGGATCTCCCGAGAAACCACCTCGTAGTCCAAAAGTAAATATGCAGCAGATAATCGAAGGAAACACGAATTTACAGTAGGAAATCTTATAGTTAAAGTTTTAATTCAAATCAAGGGGAGCAGGTAATTCAACTAAGCATGTTGCACAAATTGTAAGTAGGAGTTAAAACACGTAGATATGCGATACTAGGCTAAACATGATCACTACATATGCTAAGGCAACTTAGTTAAGGGATTTAAAAAGAAGACAACTCAGCAAGAATTGAAAATTTCCATAATTAACCCGTGTACACACTTGTCACCTCGCGTACACGGCGCTCACATATCACATATTTTTACAACAGTACCAAATCCTAAGGGGATTTCCCCCACACAAGGTTAGACAAGTCACTTACCTCAAATCTCACTCAATCAATCGATAAGGATGCCTTTCTCTCGATTTTCCGACTCCGAATGGCCCAAATCTAGCCAAAAGAAATTATATAACATGAATACAACTACAAGAAACTAAGTTAAATAATAAATCTATGACTTTAGCAAGGAATCAAAAAATCGCCCAAAAAAGTCGACCCGGGCGCACGTCTCAGAATCCGGTAAAAGTCATAAAATACGAACACCCATTTGATATCGAGTTCAACATACCAAAATTACAAAAATCCGACACCAAGTCTTCACTAAAATTCCCAAATTTAACTATCCAAATCCCTAGCCTCAAACTCCCAAATTCTACCTTAAACACACACAATCTAGGTGAAAATATCAATGGGGAAACAAGGTTATTGATAAAAAAAAATAAGTACAAGAGACTTAACTCAAGAAACCCCTAGAAAATGCTCTAAAAAATCGCCAATACCCAAGCTCAATATGTTTAAAATGAGCAAAAATCGCGAACCCTTGCATTTAACTGTTCTGTCTAGTATTTTCGCTTCTGCGGACACTTAGCCGCATCTACGGTGTCGCAGAAGCGACAACTTATCCGCCTCTGCGGTTCCCTTGCTCCTGCGGTCACTCTTTCTCGCCTGCGGAACTTCTGCTTCTGCGGTCCTAAATCCGCTTCTGCGGGTGCGCATCTGCGCAAACTCGTCCACTTCTGCGGATATGCCTCCCAAGCACTCGTCCGCTTCTGCGATCCCTCTTCCGCAGAAGCGGCTCCGCTTCTACGGCCTTCACATCGCATCTGCGACCACTGGCCACTTCCCCCAGCTCCGCATCTGCGCAGACTTGATCGCTTCTATGGGTCTGCACATGCAGTCAATCTTGCGCAGGTGCGATTACACTAGAGCTGGTGCCTTCAGCCATTTCCACAAGTCCAAATTTGATCCGTTAACCATCTGAAACTCACCTGAGGTCCCCAGGACCTCAACCAAATATACCAACCAGTCCTAAACACCATACAAACTTAGTCGAGACTTTAAATCACATCAAACAACGCTAAAAACACGAAACGTGTATCGATTCAAGCCTAGTGAACTTTAAAACTTCAAACTTCTACATCCGATGCCGAAACCTATCAAATCAAGTCCGATTGACCTCAAATTTTGCACAAAAGTCATAATTGACATTACGAACCTACTTAACTTCCGGAATCAGAATCCGACCCCGATATCAAAAAGTCCACTCCCGGTCAAACTTCTCAAAAATCCTCCCATTTCCAACTTTCGCCAATTGACACTAAAATGACCTACGGACAACCAATTCGACATCCGAACACGCTCCTAATACTAAAATCATCCTACGGAGCTATTGAAACTGACGAAACTCTATTCCAGAGCCGTCTTCACACAATTCAAACTACGGTCAATTCCTATGACTTAAACTTTTATTTTAGGGACTATGTGTCCCATTTCACTCCGAAACCAAAAACAAATCCCCGGGCAAGTAATGTAACCACAAAAATGAAAAGGGAGAAATAAATAGGGGTTTGGGGCTACCACTCTCAAAACTACCGGTCAGATCATTATAAAATCACAATCCGGACATCCTCCTAAGTCCAAAATCACCCAACGGAGCTAACAGAACCATCAAAACTCCATTCCGGAGTCATTTACTCATAAGTCAATACCCGATCAACCTTTTCAACTTAAGCTTGCAACAATGAGATTAAGTGTATCATTTCATTCTGAAATTCCTCCGGACCCGAACCGACCAATCCGACAAGTCACATAACAGTTATAAAGTATAAAATGAGCAGTAAATGAGGGAACGGGGCTACAACTCTCAAAACGACCGGTCGGGTCGTTACATAATATAGTATATTCTAACAATTATAATATTTAAAAGTCTAAGTGGGAGGTTGTTGGGATATATACTATTAACCATGAGTTTGGTTTAGATATAGTATTTATTATGAAATAATTATTTATTATATTTTAATAAAGTTTTAAATAGATCATATATTAGTTTATATCCTTTGCTTATATAGTAGATGGTTTGGTGTATAGAGTTTAGTTTATACACGGAAGATTAAATCATCGGTTCTTATAAGTATAAAGTTTGAGTTCATAATCTAATGATGGAATTGGACAAACCATCATGGATGATTGTAGCGCAAGATTAAATATAATTTATCTTGATTATAGGAATGGTTTAATTCTAACTTCTTGTACTAGTACATTTTGTATGTGTTGAACAAACCAATTAGAGATAAGTATTTCATACTGACTTAATAAAATAAACTCTCTAGCCATTAAATTTACTTGTACTCTTAATCTTGATATAATTATTATTAGGTGCGTATATTATTATTATTTTAATTTATTAAAAGGCGAGATCCTTTCGTGGGTCAATATGCTTGATAAATTAGATAATAATAATGTATATTGGCGAAGTAATAGTTAGTTGATGGAATCCATATCTCGGTTTAGAGATTGATAATACACCTTTATGAAAGCTTATAAGTTTTCATATGTAAACCCGACCGATGAATTTTGTATCCGACACATGAAATAAGTTAAGCGAAAGTTTGATAGAAATAATCAATAAATTATCGTCAGTAATTTAATTTAACTGATTAGTATCTGAATCTTAACATGGGAAGTTAAATAAAATTTAATGGATGAATTTCAAAATTGAATAAGGAGTGCAGATATGAATGTTTAATGGAATAATTCGTAATTAATTATGGTGGATATTAATTTCAAAAATTAAAAATTAATTCCATAATTCAAAGCCTTGTTAATTAAATTTCGTGATCCCTGCAGTGCTTAAATAATAAGAAATAAAGGAATCCTTTTTCTGGTGGAAAGGAAAACCCAACAGGTTTTGAAAAAGGGTTTTAACCCTTAAAACTTGTGCTATAAATACATAAGGTTTTTTACCTAGACGAAAAAAGAGAAGGTGGCCGAATTTTTCACCCTTTTTTCCAGAAAAATTTCGCCCACATGAAATTACTATTTTCGGATATTATTTGGGTAACAAAGTAGAAGACCGTAAAACGTTCGGAGATCGTGATTGTGCCGGTGATGGAGATTTCATTGAGTTGTTGTAGAATTGGAGGCTCACGTGATAGAAGAGCTTTGTTCACACTTCAAGAGGTAACCCGTAAAATCTCATATATGCCAGTTGTCTAAATTACACGTGATTTTGATACTGGGATTGATTCCGCTGCTTGTACTAATCCATCAACAAAGTGGCATAAATTATCCTCCAAATATATGTACATGCTATCTGTCGTGTTGCTTGAGCCAAGTTTTTAGGAGTTAGGAACATAAAAGCTGACATAAGGAGGATTAAATGTCACAAATGTTGAGGACGGTGAGCAATAATGTTCACTATGGTTAGAGATACAGTGGCAGAATTCAATGATTCAAACATATTAGACATTAGCACACCGCTGGAAGTTGGGAGTGTCCCTTCAAATTAATAGATGTATACTCCTGTAAATAAATGTTACTCCTCTTTTATGACGGTTATTGATAAGACGCGAAATTTAAAAAAGAAAGTAAAAGTTTTAAAAATTATGATCTTAAATTAACAAAACATGATATTTTTAGTTATAAAAGTACAACAACAATAACTTAGTGTATTTTCACAAGTTTAGGTCTGAGGAGGGTAAGATATACGCAGCCTTACCTCTACCCTGAAAGGACAGAGAGACTGTTTCCGCTAGACTCTCGACATTTTTAGTTATAAAAGTATGTCATTAAAAATTATACTGAGAAATTTAAAATTAAGTTATTTGATAATATAAAAAGTAGCTTTTATACACATACTAATAAGGAAAAACTGACACATAAATGAGAATAAAATTTGTTTCATTATTCTTTTTTTAAACTTTTCAAATTTAATCAGATAACCTTTTTATTCTCTGTGTTAGGATGTAGTTATAACTGATATGTTCATATGGAAAGTGAGTAAGGAAATTGTCGACATCCTCTTATCTATCACTAGTCAATAAATTTGCGCTTCGCTCCGGTTGACATTTCTTTTTTGTGAAATAAGTTGACGTTGAAGAGATAAAATATTATCGTATAAAAATAATAAACAAATATATAATGTAAGACATACATAACAAAATTACTAAAGATCAAACATATACGAAAAGGTCCATATATAAATACAACAAAAAACAAATCCAAATAAATAGAACAATGCTTACCTTTATGTAGTTTAATAATATCGGAGTTTCCGACGAATAATCTTCTCAATTGCGGTAGAGAAGTTAATACTGATTTTATAGAGAAATTTTTTATGGCATCACTTTTTCGATATTTAATGTTGTTCATCAATAATACTTTAGCAATCTTGTAAAAACATTATGCCAATAAAGCACTCAAATTGTCTCTCTGTAACTAAAACTGTTGGAAGATAATTTGTTTTTATAAATTATCGGTTCTTTTAATGCATGAAAGGACAGTGATTAAAATGTATAAACCATTTATAAGGTTCTCATACAAAAGGTACCTATTTAAACTTATAGATCTATTTTACTTCAACTTTGTAAAAAATATATATTTTAAGTATCTCCCTAAATAATTTATATATTACTCTAAGGACATTTTACAAATACATTGCGAGATTGTACCATCCGTGTTAGCTTGCCTATTAGCGTTCCTTTTCTTCCATGGAGTAAAATGCTTGCGTCATTAAGAAAAAATAATGCGAAATTACAAGAAGAATTAACCCAAATAGACGTTCACTTAATCTTTTAAACTAAAAATAGCCGGCGAAGATATAATATGTATATAATTTATGTATTATATATGTATAACTGTGTATAATCAATATATAATTTATGTATACTGACTAAAAAAAATAAACATTAAATCTGACCGGCTATTTGTGTAACAATCCCAAATTACAATAAGGATGTATTCAACATTTCCTCCTGTTAAATAGGTTTTACCCAAAGAAAGAAAAGAGAAGAGAAGGACAAACAATATGAAAAAGAATGACTACATAATGCTGGGATGTTAACATGTTTGGTCAATAAACTATAATAGCGGAAGGGGAAAAAGTGTGAAACATGTATAAATAGGCGTTAAAACGTCTAACTAATAAACTATTACGGGGGAGGGAAAAATTAAGTATAGTAGAATTTGGGCGCTTAAAGTAAAGTATATGGAAAATGAGAGAGAAAAAAGCAAGGAAAAAATAGTAGGTTATTTTTACCCAAGAGATATGCCAATTCACGTTTGCTATGATCAAAATTATACACACAAAAAAAGAAATCTCATGTTGCTTTGCAGAGTGAGGAACTAGTTAGAAAACTTCATACTTTGGCTAACAGTAGGACTAAAGAAATCAAATGAAACTCAATATGTTCAAATCATAGACAATAGTAATTGATATCATAGATCAATATTACTAAGAATAAACATGACACGGCTAAAGTTTCTACCCTGGGCGATTATCTTCCACTCCTCTTCCTCTAGCCCTTTCCTTTTAATTTGCCCTCTCTCAAAGCATAGAGTTATTTTTCATGTGTCTGTTATACTTATATATTTAGCCCAAAACTCAAAACTGATGAGGCTTTGGTCTTCCTAATCAATGCAACGGTTTGGTTGTTTATTGCATGCTAAAGACTGCACTTGTCCATTCTTAACTACAAATGGAAGGCAAAAGCCATAGAGATGTAGAAATTAAAAATAAATAGTTATCCATCCATATTATCCAATAAAAATGAGTTCGATAATAAACTTTTTAAAAAGAAGAATTAACTCAAATAGCTGTTCACCCAACCGCTTAAACTAATAGCCAATAGAGATATAATATATGCTTTATTTATGTATTATAGATGTATAATTATGTATAATCAATATATAAACTATGTATATGGCTAGAAATTATAAACAATGAATAGGGCCGGCTATTTGTATAAAGACCCCATTTAAAAATGGGTCAAATATGAATAAAATTCATATTATCCACTTAAAAGATGGATAACCAATAGATTTAACTTTTACATTTACAAAGACTCAAATTTGTGAGTTTCTCAAATTTGGGAGATTAGGTTCTCCCGAAAGTGATCGATCATATTCAAAAATCATGGATACATACCCATACTATTCATCGGTTACCCATTTTCTATCCGTATCAAAAGTGAGTCGGGTCAAATATTTTATCCATTTCTACATTAGCCGTTTCATATATGCCCTTTATTCGCCAGAATTTCCTTTTCTCTGTAATTCCATTCCATTTCTATTTCAGATGGTCAAATGAGAGAAGAGGAGCGACCAATAAAAATACCTCAACAAAGTCAGGCTTGCCAATGAGCGACATTCACTTCCAGAATTTATTGAATATGATATGCAGAATGAACTTTCTAGTAATGAAGCTGATGTAAATTTGTAGTTGTCAAAAGGCTGATTTGTCCTCCAATGCTTTCATGAAATAAAATCTTTAATTTGTCAAAAAAAGGAACTTAATATGCAGACGATGATTATTGATTTAAGAGGAACACCATGTTGGTTCTCAGAGAGAATATGGTGTTGTAGCTGCTTAGAGGAAGAAGATTCGAAGACCAAACTACGTATTCTTTCTTCTCACAATTAGCCCTCATTTTAAAAGAAGAGCCGGCTCTCATTGTTTACAGTTCGATCTCGTCATGTTTCTATTGACGTTTCAGCTGCATATAATTAATGCCGTGTCTTCCCCGAAACATATATTTTCTAAGACAATTTAAACCACGTAATATGAAAAATCAATGTTAACGGGCGCTCACATTTGATATGAGATTTAAATGATAAAATAAATTATCTCAAAACTTGAGCAGGGAAATTGATGGAGTAACAGGCAGACGTTCAAGAGTAAAAGTCCTCAGTTCCTCACTGATAGTTCCACCATTAAATGAAGGGAAAAGGGTTTAAAAAATATCAATTTATTATACGAAATATTTTAATATTAGCATGCGTTATACTTTGGAGTAATCGTTGGTGATATGATTTCACATTCATCAGAAGGTGAGAATGATTTGCAAAGAAAATTCAAAGAGAAGGAAGGTGGATTTGTGAAGGAGTTCGATACAAACTAGGTTAATCGAAGCTCTTGTCTAAAGAGCTTATGATATTTTGGTTCAAGCCTAATACAATTGGGTCAAGCAGGCATTGGGCTCAAATTGCTTCTTTGTGATATTCCGCCAATAATACATATATTTACCTATTATTGTCTTATATTCTATTACATTTAATCGTCTTTTGAGTGTTTATTATATTACTTTATGCTTAATATTATATTTTAATTGACTAGGAATAAAACCGTGTGAAGTTGAAAAAATTTGAAGCAAAACTGAATAAAACGCGGAACAAAAAAAATAAAATAAGGTGACAAAGGGGGGCACCCTTTGGTGTTTGTTCCCCAAATGTAAGATAAAAAGGAAGGGCAATTCAATTGAAATCTAATAAGGAATTGATTGTGCAAAAATTTATTGAATTTAGCGCGAGGCGCTACCCTGGACGCTCGAAGCGGGGACTAGTCCTATTTCGGCCCAACACACTCCCAACTCGTATAAAAGAGATCTTAAACCTATTTTGGAGGGGTAGAAGATTTTTGAGAGGAACTTTTGACGAAGGGAAAGCATAAAGCCGCCGTGGAGGCCGGTTTCATCTTTTTTTTCACCAAAGTTAGTAATTTTTATGTTTCTTTATATGATATATTGTTTGGCTACCATGTCAATGTGGAGCTAAACTTCACGTTCTAGGGTTATGGTTCTTTCATGAGTATTGTTATTCGAATATTGATTTTGCTTTCTTGATTTATCATATTAGTTTATTTATTCTATCTTGCGCCTAATTATTTGATTGTTTGATCACAATACTATCTACGAATCTAGTGTTGAACTCGAAAGAGGGAGTTCTAGATTGTACATAGGATTGAGTAGAGCAAGTTCTTGACCCTGGGCATCGGGGAACATATTTGCAGTTAGGATAGACATATACCTAATTGCCTTGCTTGGTTGATGTACAGGAATTATAAATGCATTCTTGTTAGTTCTAATTCCACAGACATATATGCGTTAGGTTGGCTTGGATAGCCGAGTAAGAACTCGACAGATTCTTATGAGTAATATTAACCCTGTCAACCAATAAGCTAGATAAATTAGTAAGTAAATTTAATTGAAGAATACAATAGAAATGTTAGATAGCCCATAACCCTAGATTGTTTCATCACATTGATAACATAAAAATCTTCTCTTCCTTTGTTCAGAGTTTATTATTTGTTTTTCTTTTATTTTAATTAGATTAGAGTCATATACTTCTATGTTTAATTCTTATTTAGATAATTAGGATAGTCTAATTTAGTTAATAGTTAATCACAAGTCCTTGTGGGTTCGACATCCGACTTTTAGTCACTTTTGCGTGTGCGTTTGGCAACAACAAGTTTTTGGCGCCATTGCCGGGGACTTAGAATTAGCTTATTTTCTAGATTAGACTTTTACTTTTATCTTTACAAGTTTTTTTCCTTTTTGTAAATATTTTTATTTTTATAACAATTTGATAATCTTTGTCTTAGTGTATTTCTAGTTCTCTCAACATAATATATGGGGATAAAATATCCAGAGGTAAGGTTATTGATGAAGACGCTTGGTTGATGGAAGACTTTTATGGCCCATTTTTTGGGCTTGTCATGACTTGAACTCTGGGAGGTCTGAATTTGAATATGGGACTAAGGGTTGGTATTGAGATGGATATTCTCGATTAAGGGAATATGCGGAATGACGTTGTCTTCTAACATCGTTGGTGAGTGACTGGTCTAAGGAGAGAGATGAGCTTGCCATAAAATTGATAATTTTGGCTTGGTTGTGCATAATTTGGATGCATATTTGAGTGCAAAGGTTGATGCGTGTAACGCCCAATAATTTAATGATGAATTGTGTAAAGCTGAAAAAAATCTTCTAGACCAAATTGAGGAGCTAAAACAAGAATACCAATCATTAGACCATATTTTTCTTGATGATGCCAATATTGAGAAGAGTGCTCTAGAGTCACATAAGGGAGTAGATAACATTAATTTGGGAGACTTGAGTGTATGTATATACGGGGATATAAATAGTAGTATAATTCATGAGTTAAGGCGCATTAGACCTTCCTCCAATCATTTATTCACATTGTGTTTAGATAGTGAGATAGTAATTGAGCCATCTGAGCTATGGAAGAGTCAAATAGTGAGGATGAGAGTGCCTATATTTTTGAATTTGATGTGTCGAAAAATAAAAATTACATTCCTCATCTAAGGACCGAGAAGTGCATGGTGAAAATTTTTATTACTTGGCCTGGTTATCTTTGTAGCCCCACCACTTGAGCATAGCGGCAGACTCGATGCCATGTTAGAGGTACAATTCATAAGTTCGAGGTGGAGGAAAAAATAGTTCACGTCGTGCCGCGACGTTAAATTAGACGCTTGTTGGGAGGCAACCCAGCTTTACTGCTTTATTTTATTATTTTTGTAGTATTGTTTCGTTTTGTAGGATTATGAGCATAGGAAGAAAAGTCACTGGAAGCATGCAAAAGCGAGCCAGATGGTTGGAACTAGTGTGAGATACCCGCACAAAGGACCATCGTTGGGAGAAGTCTGAATACCATGTGAGCTGTTATTGCTTCGGCCTTTGGCCTTTCAGGGAGTTTCTTGTCCACCCTTATTATTTTTACTTTATTTGTGCATTGGGGACATTTCACACTTTTAAGTGTGCGGTGAAAGATTATCTATGCTTTGTATAGATAATAGTATATTATTAGTTTCTTATCTTTTTATTGTTAGCTAGCTTTTTATTTTTAATTGCATAGTTAACAGAAAAAATGGTGTAGTATAGTAGTAGTAGTTTTAGTAGATTAATTTAAAAATTTAAAAAAATCAAAAAAATAAAGTTTTTCTTTTTGAAAATATTGGACTTTTCCCGACGATGGATCTCCTAGACAGTTTTCTTGAGTGATTAAAGTCTAAACAAAAAAATTGCAAAATAGGAAAAACAAAAAAAATATTTCTTTTAGTTTTCCATAGGTAGCAATAATCCTCCGTGATTTTTCTTTGTGCCTCGGTTTTTTTTCATGGGATGTAGTTTGTACCGGGTAGTTTTTTCTTTTAGAGTTGATTAGGAATTTAGGGAATAAAAAGGAGGAAGATTGATGAACCTAGGTGCCCTCGACTTGTTTGATAGTAGCATATTTAAGCTTTGGCATGTGTAGTATCTTCCTTATGATTTGAAATTATTGATGATGCCTTGCTTAGTTGGATAGCATGTTTTGTGATGCCTATGTCTCGTTTTCTTGACTTATGTTCACTTTGCGCTTAATGCTTAATATCTCGTGACTCCGTGAATACTTGTATTATTTGAGAGTCGGAATGGGACCGTCCTTAGTGAGTCATGTGCCATGTGTGGTGAGGTTTTTGTGTAGTCCATATTTTTGTGATTGAGTCTAGAACTTGTCCGGTATGTGAGTTGAAGCAAAAGTTTAGGTGATGCTCGGTTTGAAAAATAATTTTAGCCTTTCTTTGATCTTTTTGATCTTATTGCTTATCACAAATAAAATTTATCCTTAGTTAACCCTTTTGAGCCTATAGACTTTTAGTTGGTACCCACATTACAAGCATATACCCTTTTTGTTCTTAATTGACATTGTTTTGATTCTTTTACCTCTTAAAGCATGTTAATTGTAAAATGAGCGCTAAAAGAAGTAAGAAAAGACTAAGTATGGGGTGGCTTTTGAGTGGAACCAATGAAAGAAAGAAGGGTGTACTTATTTTGTAAAATAATACACCACTAGCAGAAATTTAAAAAAAATGTGAAAAGAGAGAAGGAAGAATATAGGTGAATAAATTGTTGTCTTATTCTTGCTAGTGGGGTATAAATTAAAGTAGTGCTTAAAGAAAAAAAAATATTTTTTTGGGGTGATCTTGTTTGTGAAGTTGAAGTTGGATTGAGGAAATATGTGTTTAAAGTTGATTATGTGATGTGTTAAAGTGCTCAGGAGGGTGAACCATTATTCCTAAATATATCTTACCCATCCCTTAGCCGACATTATAACCATGAAAAGTCCTAATTGATTTTAGATCGAGCGAGCTTACATTAGTAGAGGTTTACATTAAGGGCAAGCCTATTGTACCAATTACATGCATGTGATTTCTTTGTGAGCGTGAGCAATTTTCTTTGATATATGTGAGTTCTTAAAATATATTTGAGTATTTGATTCGAATGTGTGGATTCAACTTAATCTCTTGATCTTGTTGTGAGAGCACATAATTTCACGAGGTATAGGTAACATTATTAGATTTTTCTACAATACTGGGTGTTCAAGCCATGAGTGCATTATGACATTTGGTTGATTTTTGAGGCTAGGATTGTTATGAGCATGTTGTCTTTGTTTGAATATTTTTGAAGAATGACATAAGTAAAGGGAAGTGTGTGTTGAATGTATATGCTAAGCTTAATTGTGACTAGCCATTGGTGTAGTGTGCTTCGAATATGTTAAGTGCTCAAAGATAGAGTAAATTATTAGTTGACTCGAGGACGAGCAAGCTTTTAAGTGTGGGGTGGTGATATTCGGCTAATAATACATATATTTACCTAGTTGCCTCATATTCTACTACTTTTAATCGTCTTTTGAGTGTTTATTATATTATTTTATGCTTAATATTATATTTTAATTGAGTAGGAATAAAGCAGTGTGAAGATGAAGAGATTTGAAGCAAAACTGAATAAAACGCGGAACAAAAAGAAAGAAAAATAAAAGAAAAAATAAGGAGAGTAAGACAGAAGGGAAGGTCAATTCAATTTAAAGCTAAGAAGGAATTGAGCTTGCAAAAACTTACTGGATTTAGCGCCAGGGCCAGCGCGAGGCGCTGCCCTGGACGCTCGAAGCGGGGACTAGTCCTATTTCGCCTGGGACTTGGTTATTTTATCCCTACATACTCCCAACTCATATAAAAGGGGTCCTAAACCTATTTTGGAGGGGGAAAAGGTTTTTGAGAGGAACTTTTGACGAAGGGAAAGTACAGAGCCGCTGTGGAGGCCGAGTTTTCTTCCACCAAACTTTGTAATTTTTATGTTTCTTTGTATGATTTGTTGTTTGGCTACCATGTCTATGTGGAGCTAAACTTTACGTTCTGGGGTTATGGTTCTTTCATGATTATTGTTATTCGAATATTGATTTTGCTTTCTTGATTTATCATATTATTTTTTAATTTAGTCTTGCGCCTAATTATTTGATTGTTTGATCACCAATTGAATACTATCTACGAATCTAGTGTTGAACTCAAAAGTGAAAATTCTAGATTGCACATAGGATTGAGTAGAGTAAGTTCTTGACCCTGGGCATCGGGGAACGAATTTGCGGTTAGGATAAACATATATCTAATTGCCTTGCTTGGTTGATGTACAGGAATTATAAATGTATTCTTGTTAGTTCTAATTCCATAGACATATATGCGTTAGGTTAGCTTGAATAGGCGAGTAAGAACTCGACATATTCTCATGGGCAATATTAATCATGTCAACCAATAAGCTAGATAAATTAGTTAGTCAATTTAATTGAAGAATACAATAGGAATGTTAGATAGCCCATAACCCTAGATTGTTTTCATCACATTGATAACATAAAAATCTACTCTTCCTTTGTT
>AWOL01S0087631.1:8938-19444 GCA_000715115.1 Nicotiana otophora
ATGTTGGTACTCGGTTGAGTAAGGTATCGGGTACCTGTCGCGGCCCATCGGTTTGGGTCGTGACAACGTGTCACTTCCTTATGCGATCATTTAATATAACATATTTTACCCTATACAGATAGTTCTCCTGCTTTTCGGTGTCATAACTTTGTGTCACCGCGAAGTTGGTAGAAACATTCTTTTTGGCAGGAATTTTACTGACCCCCTCTAAAAAGCTTCTGACGGTTGATTAGACGCATGTCTCTCCGCATTTAATGCCCTGAACACGCGTCATCCCACGATTAAGCATAACTTTTTCCGGTTATCGAGGTAATTATGACCACGAGTTTAGCCGCCTAAACCTTTACTTATACGCATCAACCTCCTTTATTCACACCTCATAATTCTCCAAACTGTCTCAAACTCTCTTCATTCAACTTGTACTCTGTTCTTCAACCTTTCTTTAATTTATTCATAAGAGAAAAACTTTTCCTTCTTCTCTAACATAGAATGGCTTCTTCTTCTAAAAACCTTAGTTCCTCAAAGAGCAAAAGCAAAGTCGATGAAGCTGCTCCTCCTACAGTGAGCACCATCATCCTCAGAAGTCTTGTCACAACTAAAGACTTTGAAGAGAAATTTCCTTCTACTAACCCTCGTACATGGGCCGTTGGCAGATACCGTTCTTCCATCCATCCTTCTAGTATCCCTGCTGTGAAGTAAGATTACCATTGCCAGGATTTATAATTATCGCTCCTGATCTGGCGTAGTGGGTACCTTTACCCAAGAAGGGTTTTACGTACTTCTATATGTATCCCTTTACTTTGGGGGAGTTTTCTCTGAGCGGAGATCTAGACTCCATCATTGTGGAGTTCTGCCTCCGCTACTAGGTGTGTTTGGCACAAGTGAGTCCTTTCGTGTGGAGGACGATTGCTTGTATTCAGCGCTTGTTCCAAGAAACGAGAGAGGAGCTATCCCTGGCTCACGTGATGAACCTTTATTCCACCAAGATCTTCCGTGAGAAGATGATTAACTTCAGCAAGTGAGGCAACCATGCACTGCTATCCAGCATGGATGATGATAAAGACCGTGGGTGAATGGAATAGTTTGTTTCAATCTCCACCAGTGACATCATCCCGGCCCCGGCTCCGTCTTTCCCGGAATTATGGAACTGCACTTGTAAGTATATCGTTTGCTTCTTCTACTGTTAAAGACCATTCCTCATAATTATTTACTTTTCTTCCTTTACCTGTCTTAGCGGCTCGGCGGGCTCCCCCTTGGGTTGAGAGATTGGACCAATGGGTTCAGAAAATTTTGGACGTTACTACGCCCAAAACCCGCACGTGGAAAGAGTTGTCCCTGAATTACAGATGGAAGGCCAAAAATCATGGTAAGTTAAACTCATCTTGTCTTTACCTTTTCTCATAAGGAAGTTGTTTGATTCTCCTCTCCTGTTGAATATAGGTCTACCTTAGGGCTCAGTTGTCGTCCCCGATGAGGACGTTTTGGCTGATCCTACTGATGTGGCAAGGCTGCTGCAGAAGGATTTTTCACATACAGGCATCTCCGGGCCTGCTTCTTGTGCGAGTGTTTCTTCTCGGAGTCCCCGGTCGGAGAACAAGCAACCAAAAAGAAGGCGTTCCTCCACGGCTGGGGGAAAGAGTAATAGGGCGAAGAATGTTGCTCCCGAGTCATCTCCAAAAGTTGTGATAACGAGCCCTCTGCCCGGGCTGGCCATAGATACCGTGATGATTGGCGATGATGGAGAAGCCAGCGAGGAGGGAAGACGACGACCTTCCTCAACTCAACAGACTGCTCAATATATTGAGTTAGTTACACCAACTGAGGATGATGCCTCGGTGCTCTGGGGGAGTTTGAGATGGTGGAAAATGCCAACTCTCATTTCCGGATCCCAGTCGATGCACTCGATATTGTGGGGCTGAGTATCAGGTCCCTACCGTCTTCATTTGATGAGCAACCAACAAGCAACATTGCGTTTGTCGCATCTGCTTCTCACCCTTCAATGCCATCAACTTCATCTCCTTCTTTACCAACTCTTCCACCAGCAACTGCTACATTATCTCTACCGGCCGCATTTGTCCGAGAAGAGGATGTTTCTCTCTCCCAGTCGCTAGTTCATGGGAATTTGGGGCAAAATTATGTTGCCCCCGCAGAAGATCTGTAAAGGAGAAGGAGCGCTACTCTCTCGGTCTCTACCGGATGCTTCAGAAAAAGATTGGGGAAAGATACAGGCTCTCTCGAGAGAATACTTGTTGAATAACGCTATGCACAACACTGCAACTGTATACTCTTCACTTACTTTGTCATTTCTTCTATCTTTGATTTAGTAGTATTTTGAGTTTGTATTTATTATTTCGCAGGCCAATTTCCTTGCTTCTGAGGGCCTCCAAAGGTTGATTCGGGAAAAGAAAGAAATTACCTCCGAGCGCGATCAACCTTTGGCCGAGCGGGACCAAACTGTTGCTCGCCTCTAAGAACTGGAAGCCAAAGTTGCTGAGTTTGTTGTGTTGGAGGCTCGTTTGCAGCAAAGCGAGCAAGAAGTAGAGACACATAGCCAAGATATCGCCCCACTGAGGGTTCAATTTGAATAGTCTAGGGCCAAATGGGCTGAAGTCCATAGTGTCGTTCTTGCTGCATCCAATCGTGAGGCTGCCTTCGCTGAAAGTTTGACTAATTTGGAGGCAGACTTGAACTCAAAACTAAAGAGCTTGCTGCTTCTGGGGCGAAATATGCCCAATTGAAGGAGAAGTACAAGAAGACCATTAAGCATAATAGACTTTTCAGCTCTATTGTCCGTAAACTCGACGTTAGCCTCAAGTCCGTTAGATCTGCCCTTGAAAACCTTTCTGCTAAGGTTGACCAACTTAAAAAAGAACTCAAGCACATAGCGACTTCACTCATTGTTGAAACAATATGTGTTATGTACAACATGAGGTGAAAAACCTTAGAAGAGGCTAAAGCGGGTGTCATTGACTTTGATGTCGAAATCGCTAAAGCCCGTGAGCTAAAGTCAGCTGCTAAAAGGGGTCTCCCGGCCAGGCCTGATGCTTCCGGTTCTTCTGGTTCTGGTTCCGAATCCTTGGGAACTGAAGAGGAACCGGAGGGCAAAGATGTTGAGGGCCTAAAAGATGAGTGTCAAGATATTGAGTCGACGATGGATCTAACAACTTCCCTTGGGGGCACGAATGTTTCTCTTCCTCCGAGAAAAAGATTACAGCACATACTTTCTGTACAGGTGATGTTCATCAGCAATAATATCTGTTGAGGTGTGCCACATTCCAGTTGCTTGGCAGCTTTTCTCTATCTTGATTCTCCAACTCATATGAATCTTTCCTGGTGACAGCTAAAACCCGGTAGGGGCCTTCCAATGTTGGACCTAGCTTTCCTGCGTTGAGTTCCCGGGTTTTTTAAGTTACTTTTCTTAGAACCAAGTCTCCCACTTTGAAATAACGGAGGTTGGCTCTTCGATTATAATATCTTTACATTCTCAGCTTTTGAGTTGTCATCTTTATATGCGCCAAGTCCCTGCGCTCATCGAGTAGATCTAAGTTGACTAACATTGCTTCGTTGTTTGCCTCTTCATTTGCCCGGAAATATCTCAAGGTAGGCTCCCCTACTTCCACCGAGATCAAAGTTTCTGCTCCGTACACAAGGGAGAAAGGAGTCTCTCTTATGCTCAATTTGGCCGTTGTTTGGTACGCCCATAGTAATCCAGGCAGTTCATCGGGCCATTTACCTTTAGCTACTTCCAATTTCATTTTGAGATTTTGTATAATCACTTTGTTCGTTGATTCCTCTTGACCATTTGCACTTGGATGATAGGGCAAAGATGTGATCCTTTTAATTTTCAAGTCTTCAAGGAACTTTGTGATCTTTGCACCTAGAAATTATGTCCCATTATCGCAGGCTATCTCTTTTGGTATTCCAAATCTGCAAATTATGTTCTCCCACAAGAAATCCACCACTTCACATTTGCCGATCTTCTGATAAGGACCTACTTCAACCCACTTAGAAAAATAGTTAGTTAAAATCAAAAGAAATCTTACCTTACCAGGCATCGACGGCAGTGGTCCGACGATATCCTTCCCCCACTTCATGAACAACTATGGAGAAAGAACTGAGTATAATGGTTCTACTGGTTGATGTACCAGTGGTGCGTAGCGTTGCATTTATCGTATTTTTGTACGAAATCTTTGGCGTCTTGTTCCATTCAGGGCCAATAGTACATTGCCCTTACCAGTTTTAATACTAAGGAATCTACACCCGAATGATTTCCACAGATCCCTTCGTGTACTTATCGCATAACATAATTAGCTTCGGAGGCTCCCAAACATCGGGCCAACGGGCCTTGGAAAGATTTTCTGTACAATTGGCCTTCTTTGAAACTATACTGTGTTGCTTTGGCGAGCAGCGCCCGAGAGGCCTTGGTATCTTCAGGCAACTTTATGTGCTCGAGGTAATTGATGATTTCATTCCTCCAATCCCAGACCAAATTAGCTGTGTTTACCTCGTAATAATTGTTTGCGTCCAAAACTAAGTGCATAAGATGTACTATCATACCGGAGTTTGATCCCTTCATTTTCGTCGATGAGTCAAGGTTAGCTAATTCATTCGCTTCTGCATTTTCTTCCCTCGGGATATGCGTAATTGACCACTCCCGGAACCGATCAAGCAGAGCCTGAACCTTCGCTATGTATTATTGCATGCACTCCTCTTTGGCTTCGAAGATCCCGTAGACCTTAGTTACCTCTAGCCGGGAGTCGCATATGATTTCTATGACCTCGGAATCTAATCCCCAGGCCAATTCGAGTCCTACAATCAAAGCTTCATACTTCACCTCATTGTTAGTTAACGGAATCATTCTTATGGACTGCCTTAAGGTTTCTCCCGAAGTCGTGATTAATATTATGCCAAGCCCAGACCCTTTTACGTTGGAGACTCCGTCCATAAATAGGGCCCAAACTCCTGATGTCGATTCTGACACCATTACTGCTTCTTTGGTTGCCAAAGACAATAATCCCGGACTAAAATCGGCCACAAAGTACGCCAAAACCTGTGACTTAATCGCAGTCCTAGATTTATATTCTATGTCAAATTCACTCATTTCGACGGCCCATTAATCCAGCCTACCCAAAAGTTAGAGCTTATGAAGTATATTCCACAAGGGAAAGATGGCCACCACAACTATCGGGTGACATTGGAAGTAAGGCCTTAGCTTTCGAGCTGTGACTACGAGAGCTAAGGCCAGCTTTTCCAAATATGGGTAGAGAGTTTCTACTCTTAAAAATTTACTAACGTAATAAATGGGAGATTGTTTACCTTCATCCTCACGGACTAAAACGACGCATACCACTACTTTCGAGACTGCTAGGTAGATTAATAATTTTTTGCCTTCCTCCGGCTTTGCTAGTAACGGAGGGCTTGACAAATACCTTTTCAAATCCCTCAAAGCATGCTGGAATTTCGGAGTCCATTCTAAGTCGTTCTTCTTTTTGAGTAGCGCGAAGAAACGATGAAATTTCTCTGATGACCGGGAAATAAACCTGCTCAAAGCGGTCAATCTCCCTGTGAGCCTTTGAACTTCTTTTACGCTTGATAGCTGATCCGGGATGTTTTCGATGGTTTTGATTTTATCAGGGTTTACCTTAATCCTCCTTTGCGACACCAGAAATGCTAGGAACTTGCCGGAGCTGACCCCAAACGCGCACTTCTTGGGGTAAAACTTCATGTTATGCTTCCTTAGGATGTCAAAAGTTTCTTGCAAGTGCTTAAGATGATCACATGCGTTCAAAGACTTAACAAGAATATCGTCTATATAAACTTTCGTGGTTTTCCCTATCTGTTTTTCAAACATCTTGTTTACGAGCCGCTGATAAGTGGCTACGGCGTTCTTTAGCCCGAGGGCATCATATTATAGCAATATGTGCCAAAAAATTTATGAACGAAGTTTTTTCCTGATCCTTCATCTTAATTTGGTTGTACCCAGAATAAGCATCGGGGAAACTCATTAACTCGTGCCTGGTCATTGCATCAATCATCTGATCGATATTTGGCAGTGGGAACTAGTCCTTCAGGCACTCCTTATTCAAGTCTTTATAGTCTACGCACATACAAAATTTATTGTTCTTCTTAGGAACTACTACTATGTTAGCTATCCAGTCCGGATACTTTACCTCTCGGATCAAACCAATATCAAGTAAGAGAGTTACCTCTTCTTTGACGAATTTATTTCTGGCCTCGGCAATAGGACGTTTCTTTTGTCTTACCGGAGGGATGCTGGGATCCAAGCTTAGATTATGTAAGGTCACTTCCGTTGGGATACCTGTCATATTCACATGCGACCACGCAAAATAATCGGCATTAAATTTAAGAAATTTAATAAATCCAGACCTGAGTTCGGGGTGCAATCATGTCCCCAAGTAGAATTTCCTCTCCAAGAACTTTTCAAATAATACGACTTGTTCAGTCTCTTCTGATGTGGACTTCGTTGTGTCCGTTTCTTCTGGTACCTGGAAATATCTTGGCACCTGATAAGATTTTGACGCCTCTTCCCCCTGGTTGACTTCACTTGATTCGGGAGCAGGCACCGGTTCATGTAATTGCTATGTCGCATGCTCCTTCCCTTTGCTATTAGAGACCGAAATCGCATTCATCTCCCTTGCCGCCGTTGATCGCCTCTAATCTGTCTAATCCCTTCGGGAGTTGGGAATTTTAGCAAACTGATGATACGTTGATGGTACGACTTTCATCTCGTGCAACCACGGTCTTCCCATGATAATATTGTAACCCATATCATCGTCCACAACCTCGAAAAAGGGTCGTCTTCATCACCCCTTCGGCATTTGTGGGCAGCAGGATCTCTCCTCGAGTTATCACACTTGCGAGATTGAATCCGGCGAGGAGTTTCGTGGCTGGAATGATGCTTCTGGTAAGTTTGGCTTGTTCCAATACTCTCCATTGTATAATGTTGGCCGAACTCCCTGGATCAACCAGAACTCGTTTGATTTTAAAATCTAATACATTTAAAGAAATTACCAATGCATCGTTGTGTGATAGCAACAATTCGTCTGCATCTTCCTCCGTGAAAGTGATGTCGTCTTCAACAACTTCCCGGAGCCTCTTGTTGTGGGTTACTGTTACCTTCGTCTTTTTTGTTGTTGAGAAGGTAAGCTCGTTAATCTCGTTCCCCCCGAAAATCATGTTGATCGTCTGACGCGGGGGATCTTCTCCTACTTTTGAGGGCTCCGTGTTATCACGATTGCGACCGTAATTGTTTTTGGCCCGGTCACTTAAGAATTCCCTGAGATGGCCATTTTTCAGTACTGTCGCTACCTATTCACGCAGATGTCGGCAGTCTCCAGTCCGGTGGCTGTTAGTCCCGTGGTATTCGTACCACAAATTAGGATCCCTCTTACTGGGATCGGACCTCATCCGCTTCGGGAAGCATTCTTATTTAATGTTCCTCATAGCCGACACCAACTCTACTACACTACGTTGAAGTTGTATTCTGAAAGTCTAGAGTAGGAAAGATCTCGAGAACCTGATGTTTCCTTGTCCTATAACGATATGTTATTTCAACAGCGATCAATTCTTCTATCGGTAGCGAACCTAATTGTCGTCCGGAAACCTCTGCCGCGTCCTGAGGCCCGTTCATAGGGAAAAAATCGGCCCCTCGAAGACCATATATCTGTGTCTAAATCATTTTTTGATTTCTCTTTATTCTTCTCCTGACCTTTAACCGGCGCTGAGAAGCCGAGCTAATCATCCTTAATCCTTATCTTGGACTCGTACCGGTTGTGAACATCTGCCCAAGTCATCGCTTGGAACTCGAGCAAGCTTTCCTTCAATTTTTGGAAAGCGTCGGAACTTCTCGGATTCAAACCTTTGGAAAATGATTCAGCCGCCCACTCGTCCGGAACAGCCGAGAGCAACATCCTTTTCTTCTGGAATCGGGTTACGAATTTCTGCAGTAACTCGGACACTCCTTGTGCAATTCTGAATATGTCGGCCTTTCGGACTTGCACCTTTCTGGCCCCGGCATGAGCCTTAATGAAAGAATTTGTGAGCATCTCAAAGGAATCTATGGAATGCTCGGGTAACGGCGAATACCATGTCAAGGCTCCCCTCGTGAGAGTCTCTTCGAATATTTTCATCAAAACTGATTCGATCTCGTTGGGAGCTAAATCGTTCTCCTTCACCGATGTTGTATAAGTGGTAATATGCTTCTGAGGGTCCAAAGTCCAATCATATTTCGGCATGTCGGGCATTTTAAATCGCTTCGGGATCAATTCTGGTGTCGCTCTTGGTTTTGTATGGCAATTGAGTATACTTCTTTGAGTCCGGCCCTTTCAGCACCAATGGTGCACCCGGGATTTGGTCCATGCGGTCGTTCACTTCCCTCATAAACCGTATGTGTTCGCTTTTAAAGGGATCACTCTCGTTGTTGTGACCGGATCCGCTCCCCCGGCCCCATCAAAGCCGACCTCGCACCTCGGGATATTGTTATCGACCCTCTGCGCTATTTGATTTGTGGGAGCACCGGGAGGAATTGGATCTCGCCTATTCGCGTTATTGGAAGCACCCGATAATGCCTGCTTTAGTTCTGTCATAGCCTTATCCTGCCATGTGAGATGGCCTAAAATGATCTCTCGTTGCTCTTGCAGGATCTTTATCGCTTCAACAACATGCTCTTTTTCAACATCATCAAGAGTCGCCTCCCGAACATGTCGCGAGTACCGCCTGCCGTGGACCGACATGGCATCGTTCTCCTTATTGCGGGTATCACTGATTGAATCCTCATATTGAGGCTGGTTTCCTTGGGCCTCACTATTGTGTGCGTTGTTAACACCATTATCTGTCATTTTCTATGATTTTTTGCTAAGAACAAATAACCAAAACACGTTAGTAAAAGAGTCAAGGACCAACTTAATTACACAATTGTCTAGGCCCCACGGTGGGCGTCAAATTATTTACCCGTAAAACAGTACAGTTGAATTTATATGTGGTTTCTAGACAAGTGAATTAATTTGATCCTCAAAATAATAGATGAATTAGATAAATATACAATACTTGGCCTTGAGATAGAGACGAACTAACAGAAACAATATTTCCGGGAGCAGGGCTTCCGGGCACAACATCAATGAAATCAAAAAGCAAGAAGATAAAATTATATTAAGTTTTAAATAAAGTGTAATGTAGGTTTGCCAAAAAATCTGTATCCTTTACAATGATAATAGAGCTCACTATTTATAGATGTACCTAGAGNCATCAAAGCCGACCTCGCACCTCGGGATATTGTTATCGACCCTCTGCGCTATTTGATTTGTGGGAGCACCGGGAGGAATTGGATCTCGCCTATTCGCGTTATTGGAAGCACCCGATAATGCCTGCTTTAGTTCTGTCATAGCCTTATCCTGCCATGTGAGATGGCCTAAAATGATCTCTCGTTGCTCTTGCAGGACCCTTATCGCTTCAACACCATGCTCCTCTTCAACATCATCAAGAGTCTCCTCCCAAACATGTCGCGGGTACCGCCTGCCGCGGACCGGCGTGGCATCGTTCCCCTCATTGCGGGTATCACTGATTGAATCCTCGTGTTTAGGCTAGTTTCCTTGGGCCTCACGATTATGTGCGTTGTTAACACCATTCTCTGTCATTTTCTATGATTTTTTGCTAAGAACAAATAACCAAAATACGTTAGTAAAAGAGTCAAGGACCAACTTAATTACACGATTGTCTAGGCCCCACGATGGGCGTCAAATTATCTACCCGTAAAACGGTACAGTTAAATTTATACGTGGTTTCTAGACAAGTGAATTAATTTGATCCTCAAAATAATAGATGAATTAGATAAATATACAATACTTGGCCTTGAGATAGAGACGAACTAACAGAAACAGTATTTCCGGGAGCAGGGCTTCCGGGCATAACATCAATGAAATCAAAAAGCAAGAAGATAAAATTATATTAAGTTTTAAATAAAGTGTAGTGTAGGTTTGCCAGAAAATTCGTATCCTTTACAATGATAATAGAGCTCACTATTTATAGATATACCTAGAGAACAAGGCCCTAGGATCAAGCCCTTCTTCAATGTCAATGTCAATTATGAGGGCCATTGAAGAATGTGTAATGATGGGTATGAATGCCATATTCTTTGTAACGGGGAGTGTACTAAATGCTATAAAATATTCTTCATTAAATGCTGCGGGGTGGCACGTATTTATTTCATCTTTATGAGTATCATTCTTTCCGGTTAGTTGCCTTCGGTTTCAGCTATCCTCTATCTTTGGCTCCACGTGTCACTTCCTTGTGCGATCATTTAATATAACATATTTTACCCTATACACACTCGTTATTTTAAGTTAAAAATTCGACAAATGTGTAAAATTTGTTAGTAGAGCAACTAAAAGCGCCCAACTTAGTTGAGTATTAATTTATGAAACTCAGATTTGAAATTTAACAATAACTGAGACAATAAATAGTGCAGTAATTCTTTCCTCACTTTCGAAT
>AWOL01S0087635.1:4033-16263 GCA_000715115.1 Nicotiana otophora
ATCAGTAGAGGCTTGTAGACATATCCTGTCAGTTAGTGTACTATGTTGGGCTTGTAGGCCTGGTATGTATATTTTGGTGGTTTGTCAGTTGTAGTAGTTATGACGGCCTTGTCGGCCCAACTCTATATTGATGTTTAGTCAGCGCTAGTTTTCATTCAGTTTTATATTTTGCTTCGCAAATTGTCTTGCAAGGTAGCCCCATGGCCAGATTATGACATTATATGTTCAGAGTCCCTTAGTTGCAATTTGGTACACTAGGTTAGTTGAGGCACCGGGTGCCAGTCTCGCTCCCAGGTCGGGGCGTGATAGCATGTCGGGCAGTGCCTTGTGGGGTTGGGTGTTTGTTATACTTGTGGTTATCCGGGCCACATTATGAGAGATTGTTCGACAAGAGGTGGTGTAGGTATAGTTCAACCAGCGAGAAGATTAGCCAGTTCGTCATCATCAGTACGCCGGGCAAGGTTCACAGGCACCAACTGGTCGTGGTAGAGGTAGAATTGGAGCATCTAGCTCGAGCGGTCCTCAGAACTGTATCTATGCCTTAGTGGGTAGACAGGATCATGAGTCATCACCTGATGTTTTTACAGGTATATTATCAGTCTCCTCATATGATGTATATGCATTGATTGATCCATGTTCCACCTTATCGTACGTCACTCCGTTGGTTGCTAGTAAGTTTGGGATAGAACCTGAGTTGATTGAACCTTTTGAGGTGTCTACACCTTTTGAGGATCTAGTGATATCTAGACGGGTATATAAAGACCGTATAGTAGTAGTTCATAGTCATTCTACAGTAGTATACCTGGTTGAGTTAGATATGGTGGAATTTGATGTTATATTGAGTATGGATTGGTTGGCTTCTTGTTATGCTAATGTTGATTGTAGATCGAAGATGGTTCGGTTCCAGTTTCCAGGGGAGCCAATTCTAGAGTGGAAAGGTAATACTGCATCGCTGAGAGGTAGGTTTATTTCCTATCTCAAGGCAAGGAAGATGATCAGAAAGGGCTATATTTATCACTTAGTTCGGGTAAAGGATGTGAAAGTAGAGTCACCAACCGTTCAATCTATCCCTGTGGTTAATATGTTTCCCGATGAGCTTTCGGGTCTTCCACCCGAGCGAGAAATTGAGTTTTCTATTGACATATTACCAGATACTCAACCAATATCTATTCCTTCCTATAGAATGGCACTTGCAGAGCTGAGAGAGTTTAAGGAACAACAAAGGGACTTGCTTGAAAAAGGCTTCATCAGATCTTGTACATCACCGTGGGGAGAACCTGTGTTATTTGTAAGGAAGAAAGATGGTTCCTTGCGGATGTGTATTGATTATAGACAGTTGAATAAGGTGATAATCAAGAATAAGTATCCGCTCCCGATAATTGATGATTTATTTGATCAGTTGCAAGGNTTCACCGACCCTTCAATCTATCCTGGTGGTTAATGAGTTTCCCGATGAGCTTCAAGGCCTTCCGCCAGAGTGGGAGATTGAATTTGCTATTGACACATTACCAGATACTCAACCGATATCTATTCCTCCTTATAGAATGGCACTTGCAGAGCTGAGAGAGTTGAAAGAACAACCGAGGGATTGTCTTAAAAAAGGCTTTATCAGACCTAGTACATCACCGTGGGGAGCACCTGTGTTATTTATAAGAAAGAAAAATGGTTCCTTTCGGATGTGTATTGATTACAGACAGTTGAATAAGGTGACTATCAAGAATAAGTACCCGATCTCGAGGATTGATGATTTATTTGATCAGTTGCAGGGTGTCAGGTAATTCTCAAAGATAGAATTGAGGTCAGGGTACCATCAGGTAAGGGTTAGAGAGAAAGATATTCCGAAGACAACATTCAGGACCAGATACGGGCATTTTGAGTTTCGTGTTATGTCATTCAGTTTGACCAATGACCTAGCGGAATTCATGGACTTGATGAACCATGTGTTCATGCTCTTCCTAGTTCTGCTCGTGATTGTATTTATAGATGATATTTTGGTTTATTCTCGTTCAGAGG
This sequence comes from Nicotiana otophora, assembly GCA_000715115.1. Lineage (NCBI taxonomy): Eukaryota > Viridiplantae > Streptophyta > Magnoliopsida > Solanales > Solanaceae > Nicotiana > Nicotiana otophora. The sequence continues at coordinate 6,047 of AWOL01S0087635.1, forward strand.
CTGAGCATGTAGATCATTTGCATATTGTGCTCAGAGATCTACAAGAAAGGAAGTTATATGCAAAATTCTCTAAATGTGAATTCTGATTGAATTCTATAGCTTTTGCTTGGTCATATTATTTGAGTAAGGGTATCCGGGTTGATACACAGAAGATTGAGGCAGTGAAGACTTGGCCTAGACCCACGACACCGACAGAGGTTCGTAGTTTCCTCGGTTTGGCAGGTTATTACAGGAGATTTGTAGAGGGGTTTTCTTCCCTTTCAACACCATTGACAAAGTTGACTCAGAAGGCAACAAAGTTTCAGTGGACTGATGCTTGTGAGCAGAGTTTCCAGGCATTGAAGGACAAATTGGCTTCCGCACCAGTTCTAACACTTCCAGAAGGGACCGATGGTTATGCTATCTATTGTATGCTTCGGGCATTGTATTGGGTTGTGTATTGATGCAGCATGGTAAGGTTATCGCTTAAGCTTCTAGACAACTAAGAAACCACGAGAAGAATTACCCGACCCACGATTTAGAGTTAGCCGCGGTGATTCATGTACTAAAGATGTGGAGGCACTATTTGTATGGCATTCATGTTGATATCTATACGGACCATAAGAGCCTTCAGTATATATTCAAGCAAAAGGAATTGAATTTACGTCAGAGGCGATTGTTGGAGATACTAAAAGACTATGATGTTGATATTTTATACCATCCAGGAAAGGCGAATGTAGTAGCCGACGCCCTCAGCCGTAGATCTATAGGTAGCTTATCATATTTACAGCCAGAGAAGAGTGAGATAGCTCATGGGATTCATCAGCTAGCTAATTTTGGAGTTTGATTACTAGATTCAGTGGTACCAGAGGTACTATTTAGGACATGACAACATCCTCTCTAGTAACTGAATTGAAGGAACGCCAGTATGAAGATCCTGTGCTAGCTCACTACAGAGATACAACCCCTCAAAAGGATAAGACACCATTGGAGATTACAAGAGATAGAGTCCTCAGATATCGAGATTGATTATGTGTTCCTAATGTGGCAGGGTTGCACCAACAGGTTATGGGAGAAGCTCATTATTCTCATTATTCTATTCATCCAAGAGCGACGAAGATGTATCATGATATCAGGGGAATATACTGGTGGGATGGAATGAAGAATGATATAGCAGAGTTTGTTGTTTAGTGCCCTAATTGTCATTAGGTTAAGATTGAGCATCAGAAACTCGTTGGATTATTGCAGGCTATAGAGATTCCGACTTGGAAATGGGAAGTGATTATCATGGATTTCATCATAGGCTTACCTTGTACCCAGCGTAAGTTTGATTCTATATGGGTTATTATTGACAAACTTACAAAATCAACCCATTTTCTGCTTGTCAGGACTACGTATTCAGCAGAGGATTATGCAAGAATTTACATTAAGAAAATAGTACGACTTCATGGTGTCCCTATATCTATTATCTCAGATAGAGGTGCTCAGTTTACAGCTAATATTTGGAGGTCCTTCCAAAAAAGATTGGGGACTCAGGTAAGTCATAGTACAACATTTCTTCCCCAGACAGACGGTTAGGCTGAGCGTACTATTCAGACACTGGAAGATATGCTACGAGCTTGTGTCATCTTTCACTTATTGAGTTTGCATATAATAATAGTTATCATTCCAGCATTCAGATGGATCCATACGAAGCTCTTTACGGACGGAAGTGTAGGTCACCTATCGGATGGTTTGAGGTTAGGGAAACTAAGTTAGTAGGACCATAGTTGGTACAACACGTAGTTGAGAAGATTAAGCTTATACGGGAAAGGCTACTAGCAACTCAGAGTCGTCAGAAGTCCTATGCAGATAATCGACGACGAGACTTGGAGTTTCAGGTAGATGATTGGGTATTCCTAAAGGTATCACAGATGAAAGGCATTATGAGATTCGGTAAGAAAGGAAAGCTTAGCCCTCGGTACATTGGACCTTATAAGATCATACGCCGAGTAGGCCAGGTAGCATATGAGTTAGACTTGCCTTCCAACTTGGAGTCAGTACATCCATTCTTTCACGTGTCTATACTCCACAAGTGTATTGGAGATCCTTCTAGAGTTGTTCCATTTGACGATGTTCAGGTCACAGAGCAGCTATCATATGAGGAAGCTCCCATTGCTATACTAAATAGACAAGTTCGGAGATTGAGAACTAAGGACGTAGCTTCAGTTAAAGTACTTTGGAGGAACAATAATGTGGAAGAGATGACTTGGGAAGCTGAAGAAGACATGAAGTCTAGGTATCCTCACTTGTTTCTGCTTCCGTAGGAGGATCGGACTGAGGCATCACAGCCTTAGGTACGTATATGTTACTTGATTCTTATGTTAGTTATTGTCATTGGTCGTCTGAGACCATTGGTGTTATTGATGATTGTGGCCCTGTGTGATTTTGTATTGTTGGGTTTTCAGTCTAACAGGTTGGTAGTGGTACCATTACAGAGGAGACTCTATCAAAATTTCTATAAATCTCTTGGAGTTTAACATTCGAGGACGAATGTTTCTAAAGGGGAAAAATTGTTACACCCTAGGCGTCCCAAGGTGACGTATAATGAATATGAGACTTGTTAATCATGATTTAAATGATGTTAAAGTCATAATATGACTATATATGATGTTTGGATAGAAAATATGAAGTTTGGAAAAAATTGGATTAAAGTTGCGGAAAAACCGACTAAGGATTTGCCTTGTAACAGATCTTTTTGAGAAATACATTTCGTGTGATACATGAGGTTTTTTGGGACATATTATATACCAATTTTAAGGTCTTGGAATGTAGTTTCCAATGCTCTAAACTGTTCATTCATATGAAACCTGGATAAAATATTATAAGTATTGGAAGAAGGACCAATCATAGGGTGCCAAGTAGCACGTTTTTTACTTTTTAAGAAATGGGATATTTACATCCCATCTCGTCTCTTTCTCTATTTTTCTAGAGAGCACCCCAAAATAACACCCCTAACCTTACCCTTAAGCTCTCTACAAGAGTTTCAAACAAGATTATCATCCCGGGCACAAAATCAAGAAGCGATAACATTGAAACGATCCCTACGACGTAAGTATCGCTAATCGCCTCTATTTTTCTTTGTAGTTTGAGTTTTGGAATGTATTTAATATTTAATAAAATTCCTAATTTCTTTATTTAAGCTTTAAAATATCAATAATGGTTGATAAATTCGTTTCCTAATAGTTAGACCTCACGGGACGGTGATCGGAAGCCGTGTTCGAGTTATTTGACTTGTAGTGGACTGTTTTGTGGGCTGTTTCATGTTACTTTTGGGCTATCTATTATGCTGCTGAATTATGGAGTTTGGAAGGATAAAAGGGCGTGGAGAAACGCCACATGTGGTAGGGTAGTAGGTTGGTCGCTCGTCGTTGTAGTTCAGGCTAATTGATAACTTGTTGATTGGGTGTATTATGGTATATTTGGGGTTTTTGTATTGAAGGTCCCGAATTATAATTAGGTTGGTTTTGAGTTGCTGATTGTATTATGTTAGTATCTCGCCTATAGTAGGCTTGAGGGAGCAGTAAAATCAGGGAAAATGCTTCCCGTTTTATTTTAGAATCGAGTTATCATTTGAGATACGTAATATACTATTGCCATCTAAGTTGTACACGCATTTATTTGTTATAGGGTTGGCGCGCTAGTTGTCATAAGCTTGTTGTTGAGCTTCATTGATGACTTGAGGTATGTTAAGGCTATCCCTTCTTTTCTTTTAGCATGATCCATACGATACAAACGAAACGAGTAAACGCACAACTTTCATAAATGACTCTATTCATAGAAATACTAGAGATGCTTATGTTTTTGATTCCCCATGTGAATTATTATTATATCTTCTGTTCACGGGTCTCAGAAATATACGTAGTTGATAAAGTTTATCTGATGGGCATATTGATCTTATAACATTTCGAGAAATCTTATTAACGTATTTCTTATGCATTTCGTTCATTTATACATGTACATTAACCCATGACCAAATGGCATTATGTACGCATATATTATATGTATATGGGATATGAAAAAAGGTTACGGCGTTATATACACACCACCACCTAATCAGCTGGTATATGTTGATGATTTTTCCCACAGTGGCCGAGATGATATAATGGGATGCCCTCAGAGGCTTGATGATGTTATGTTCACCTATACCTATGCATGATATGACATTTATATGCACGTGCATGACATTATAAATGTTTCAGGATTTACAAAGTTATTTAGACTCACAGGTGGAATTCTTTATTCCATGTTTCATCTATGTCTTTTATGTACCGATTTTCATGCCTTACATACTCAGTACATTATTCGTACTGATGTCCCTTTTTCCTGGGGACGCTACGTTTCATGCCCGAGGTGCAGGTAGACAGGCTGACGGTCCCCCATCTTAGGATCCTTGCTCAGCGAGAGTTGGTGTGCTCTATTTGATCCGGAGCTGCTATTGAGTCTTGGTATGATACTTTTGTATATATATGGGTATGACGGGGCCCAGTCCCATCCTTTATACAGTTGTACACTATATTAGAGGTCTGTAGACAGTCATGTATAGTTATATAGTATGTGTCCTTGTCGGCTCGCCCTACCATATATATATATATATATGTGTGTGTGTGTGTGTGTGTGTGTGTCTTTTGGGCATGTTTTCCCACGTATGTTGTTTATATGAACCAGTAGTTTATTTTCAGACGTTATGCATGACCTACACTTATTTCATATTTATATCTTAGACGAATGCTTAGGGGTGTTCGATAGGTAGAACTCGGTCACTCGTCATGGCCTATCGATTTGTTTCGTGACAAAAGTGGTGTCAAAGCATTTCCATCCTAGGGTTGTCTACATACCGTATCTAGTAGAGTCTTGTTTATGAGCGTGTTGTGTACCACACTTATAAATAGGAGGCTACAGGACATATAGGATGTTACATTCCCTTCTTATCTTAGATTGTGCGATATAAGAATTTATTTTCCTAACGATATGTTATGTTCTCACGGGACGGTGATCGGAAGCTGTGAGTTCGAGTTATTCACTTGTAGCGGACTATTTTGTGGATTGCTTTGTGTTGCTGTTGGGCTGCGTGTTTTTCTATTATTTTGTAGAGTTTTGGAGGAGGAAGGGTGTGGAGAAACACCACATAAATGCAGGGTGGTGGGCTGGTCGTTCGTTGTAACATTTTCGGGATGTTTGACACTACTATGGTGGTCGTTTTGTGTATGAAGAGATTGGGGTGTGTTGGGCTGTTTTGTAGTATTTTGTGGTGTATATAAGATTGGAAAATAATGTATATATATTGTTATTGTTTCATTCTTGTGTTGTTGGTATTATCTTGAATTTGTAGGAAGTAAGGATTATAGGAGAGATGCTGCCCGTTTTAATACAAAATAAGCTTGTCGTTCGTTGTGCAATAGTTGTACCTTTTGTAACATAATGATAGTATTATTATCATTATTGTAGATTAAGGTGCGAAGAGGCGATTTCAACTTGGTGATTGGAAAAATTGTGATAAGGTATGTTAAGGCTAAACCTTTCCTTCATTTTGGCATGATCCCGTAACTACATATGTTTGATAACGAGACATAAAGAGAAGTTCGTATTCATGAATTTATTCACATTATCCTAGTCTCAGAAGTTACAGTATTCTCCCTTATCGGAACTTTATATTCAGTTAAGTATTATTTTCTTCCAGTAAAGAGAGCAGAGGGTGTATATAAACATATATATATATATATACAATATTTCAGTATTTTCTCCACCATCGAGCTATAATCGATGGGAAGACCCCTATTGGGCAACCTATGTTCAGATGGTAAGTTATATACCGAGCCTACTGTGGCCGAGCGCCTATGAGCGAGCCCAGGATGGCCGAGAATAGAGCCTAGTATGTCCAAGTGCCTATGAGCGAGCCTACTACGGCAGAGCAGTTACACGTACCGAGCCTTATAGGACCAAACATTTATTTTACTTACTATATTGAAGGAGTTGAGTCAGTATCAGCAGGTAAGTATATCTCTAGATCATCTTTGACTCCTAGTTACTTTCAGTTATTATATTATCAGTTCAGTTTCAGCTTTCAGTTATGTTATTGCCTTACATACTCGGTACATTATTTCGTACTGACATCCCTTTTTCTGGGGACGCTGCATTTAATGCATGTAGGTTCAGATAGACAGACGGATAGACCTCTTCAGTAGGTATTTCCTGAGTTCAGCCTGATTGGTAAGCTCCACGTCCTTCGTAGTTATCGGGTCTAGGGTTTCGTGTACATCTTCTGTATGTATGTATATATGTTATGGGTAGGTCGAGGCCCTGTTCCTATAACAATACATCCATCAGTAAAGGATTATAGACATATCCTGTTAGTTAGTGCAATATGTTGGGCTTGTAGGCTTGGTATGCATATTTTATTGGTTTGTCAGTTGTAGTAGTTATGAAGGCCTTGTCGGCCCAGCTTTATATTGATGTTTAGTCTGTGCTAGTTTTCGTTTAGTTTTATATTTTGCTTCGCAAAGTGTCTTGCAATGTGGCCCCATGTCCAAATTATGACATTATATGTTCAGAGTCCCTTAGTCGCAAGTTGGTACGCTAGGTTAGGTGAGGCACCGGGTGCCAGTCTCGCCCCCCAGGTTCAGGGCATAACAAACTTGGTATCAGAGCAGTTTAGTCCTAGGGAGTCTACAAGCAGTGTCTAGTAAGGTCTTGTTTATAGATGTGTTGTACACCATATTATATAAATAGGGAACTACAGGGCATTTAGGAGTTGGTTACCCTTCTTTCAAATCTAAATCGTGCTGTAGAATTGAGTTATAGGAAATTTGAGTTAAATTTACGTGTTGATGTTTGCATACAGTGAGTAGGAAAACTATGGCTAGACATAGGGGAGTTACAACAGTAGGTGAGGGGACCAATAGGGTACCTCCAGTAGATGGGTCCCAGTCTGAGGCCCAGGGCAAGACCCCTACTCAGCCATTACCGGCTCCTCCACCACCTGAGGAGATTCCTAGGGATACCGCACATCCAGTTCCCCATCCACTTCCATTAGATTAGGACTTGAGGAGTGCAGTGCATTTGTTGACACAATTGGTAGCTACCCAACAACAAGCTAGGGCATCAGCTAGTGCAGGATCTTCTGAGGGGTCTGGGAGTTCAAGGGTCCGAGAGTTTATTGCTTTGAGTCCCCCATAGTTCATGGGGACAGATCAGAGGGAGGACCTGCAGGATTTCATAGATCATCCTCACAGGATCTTTCAGATTATGCGTGCCATAGAGAAAGAGGCAGTTGAGCTAGCAGCTGTTCGACTCCGAGATATAGCTATCCTTTGGTACGAGGGATGGGAGAGGTCCATGGCACGTGATGCACCTCCATCTATTTGGGAGAATATTTCAGATGCCTTCCTTGACCAGTACTTACCGCAAGAGATCTGATAGGCTCGGGTCGATCAGTTTCTAGCCCTCAAGTAGGGCAATATGAGTGTTCGAGAGTATAGTCTCCATTTTGGCTCATTGGCCAGATATGCACCATCCATAGTTGCCACTATGCGGGACATGATCCACAGGTTTATAGCAGGGTTAGCCCCAGAGTTGACCGAGGCATGTGCCACCGCTGCATTGTAGGATAGTATGGATATCTTCCAAATTCACATTCACTTAGAATATAGAAAGGGGTAGGCATTGACAGCAGGGTATAGAGAGGACTGATCAAGGACAACGTAAGAGGATGAGATTTTCCAGGTCTCAGGAGTAGTCTCAAGGTAGTTATAAGCCCCAGTACTTCGGACGACCACCTATGCCTCCGCCACCTCAGTTACATGGTCACAGGTATGACCGCTATACTCAGTCAGGACCAGGTGAGAGCTCACGGGCGTCGGGTTTGTAGCGACATCGAGGTTCAAGGAAGACATGGTCATTTCCACCGTGGTGTGACATATGTAGTAGAGGACACTTGGGCCAATGTCGAGCAGGTTCTGATACTTGTTATACATGTGGGCGTCCGGGGCATATGATGCGAGATTGCCCAAATAGAGATTCTGGGGGTATGGCACAGCCAGTGAGTTCAGCAACATGATCATCTATGTCTGTGCATCCTTCAGGGCATGAGTCTCAGTCTTCGGCTGGTAGAGGTCAAGGTAGAGGTAGAGGTTCCAGTTCAGGTGGTAATTAGAACCGTATTTATTCTTTAACGGGTCGACAGGACCATGAGTCTTCACCAGACGTTGTGATAGGTATATTGACCATTTGCTTTCACGATGCTTATGCCTTGATAGAACCAGGATCTACTTTATCGTATATTACCACATTTGTCGCGAGGAAGTTTGGTATAGTGCCTGAAATACTAAATGATCCTTTTGCGGTATCTACACCAGTCGGAGAACCCATTATTGCTAGACGGGTTTACCAAGGTTGTACGATGACAGATTGTAGTCGTCAGACCACAGCCGACCTAGTTGAGCTTGAGATGATGGATTTTGATGCTATCATGGGCATGGGCTGGTTGGAAGCTTGCTATGCCACAATTGATTGCCGAGCAAAGGCAGCCATATTTCATTTTTCGGATGAGCCAGTCCTTGAATGGGTAGGTAATACAGTGACACCCAGAGGTAGGTTTATTTCATATCTGAAAGCGAGGAAAATAATCGCAAAAGAGTGAATATATCATATTGTGAGAGTTAGAGATACAAATACTGAGATACCTACACTTCAGTCTATTCCCGTAGTCAAAGAGTATGCAAATGTGTTTCCAGATGAGCTTCCAGGTATTTCTCCAGAGCGAGAGATTGATTTTAGCATTGATTTGCTTCCAGAAACTCAACCAATATCCATCCCTCCATATAGAATGGCACCTGCCGAATTGAAAGAGTTGAAGGAACAGTTAAAAGATTTGCTGGAGAAAGGTTTCATCTGGCCCAATACCTCACCTTGGGGTGCACCGGTACTGTTTGTGCGAAAGAAAGACAGCTCGCTGAGGATGCGTATCAATTATAGGCAGCTCGACAAGGTAACTATTAAGAATAAGTATCCACTTCCAACGATCGATGACTTGTTTGATCAGTTGCANAGTTGACAAATACACCAGCCGTATTTATGGACTTGATGAATAGCCTATTCTGGCCATTTTTAGATCTGTTCGTGATAGTATTTATTGATGATATTCTGGTTTATTCCCGTTCAGAGGATGAGCATGCGGACCACCTGCGAGCGGTACTCCAAACCCTCCGTGATCGTAAGTTGTATGCTAAGTTTTCTAAATGTGAGTTCTGGTTGAAGTCTGTAGCATTNCGAGCGGTACTCCAAACCCTCAATGATCATAAGTTGTATGCAAAGTTTTCTAAATGTGAGTTCTGGTTGAAGTCTATAGCATTCTTGGGGCATATTGTTTCCGATGAAGATATAAAGGTAGACACTCAAAAGATTGAGGCCATGAAATCCTGGCCTAGACCTACCACTTTGATAGAGGTTCATAGCTTTCTAGGCTTAGCAGGATACTACTGGAGGTTCGTAGATGGTTTTTCTACCCTTTCAGCACCATTGACGAAGTTGAGGCAGAAAGCAACTAAGTTTCAGTGGACGGAGGCTTGCGAGTGGAGTTTCCAAGATCTTAAGAACATGTTGGCCTCAGCACCAATTCAAACACTTCCAGAGGGTCTAGAGGGTTATGCCGTGTATTGTGATGCCTCAGATGTCGGGTTAGGATGTGTCCTGATGCAACATGGGAAGGTGATTGCATATGCTTCAAGGCAGTTAAGGAAGCACAAGAAGAATTATCCAACCCACGACCTCGAGTTAGCTGCGGTTGTCCATGCACTTAAGATATGGCAGCATTATTTATATGGTGTTCATGTTGATGTATTTACAGATCATAAAAGCCTGAAATATATCTTCAAGCAAAAGGAGTTGAATTTGCGACAGAGGCGATGGCTTGAGTTATTGAAAGATTAGGATGTTAACATTCTCTACCATCCAGGGAAAGCTAATGTTGTAGCAGATGCCTTAAGTCGCCGATCTATGGGTAGCTTAGCACATGTAGAGCCCGAGAAAAGACAATTAGCTAGAGAGATTCATCAATTGGCTTCGTTGGGGGTTCGGTTAGTAGATTCTGAGGATGGTGGAGTTGTACTCCAAAACACTGCAAAATCATCCCTCATAGCTGAAGTCAAGGAAAGGCAGTACGAGGACCCAGAGTTGGTCGAGTTGAGAGAGCGAGTTCCGCA
>AWOL01S0087635.1:16530-28357 GCA_000715115.1 Nicotiana otophora
ATGTTAACATTCTCTACCATCCAGGGAAAGCTAATGTTGTAGCAGATGCCTTAAGTCGTCGATCTATGGGTAGCTTAGCACATGTAGAGGCCAAGAAAAGATAATTAACTAGAGAGATTCATCAATTGGCTTGTTTGGGGGTTCGATTAGTAGATTCCAACGATGGTGGAGTTGTACTCCAAAACACTGCAAAATCATCTCTCGTAGCTGAAGTTAAGGAAAGGCAGTACGAGGACCCAGAGTTGGTCGAGTTGAGAGAGCGAGTTCCGCAGCAGAAGAAGCCATTGTTAGAGCTCAAAGGAGATGGGGCTCTCAGATACAGGGGTTGTCTGTGTGTTCCAGATATAGCAGGGCTACGAGACAAGATTATGTCAGAGGCACATTATTCGTGGTACTCCATTCATCCTGGATCGACGAAGATGTATCATGACATTAAGGATNTGTACTCCAAAACACTGCAAAATCATCTCTCGTAGCTGAAGTTAAGGAAAGGCAGTACGAGGACCCAGAGTTGGTCGAGTTGAGAGAGCGAGTTCCGCAGCAGAAGAAGCCATTGTTAGAGCTCAAAGGAGATGGGGCTCTCAGATACAGGGGTTGTCTGTGTGTTCCAGATATAGCAGGGCTACGAGACAAGATTATGTCAGAGGCACATTATTCGTGGTACTCCATTCATCCTGGGTCGAACAAGATGTATCATGATATTAATGATGTGTACTGGTGGAACGATATAAAGAAGAACATTGCTAAGTTTATTGCCCAGTGTCCTAGTTTTCAGCAGGTGAAGGTAGAGCATCAGAAGCCCGGAGGGCTAATGCAGATTATAGAGATCCCGACGTGGAAATGGGAGGCGATAAACATGGACTTTGTCACGGATTTACCTTGTTCTCATCGTAAGTTTGATTCTATATGGGTGATAGTCGATAGGCTCACAAAATCAGCCCATTTCCTAACGGTCAGATCTACATATACAGCAGAAGATTATGCAAAGTTATATATTAAGGAGATAGTGCGGCTACATGGAGTACCAGTATTTATTATATCTGACCGTGGGGCCCAGTTTACAGCATATTTTTGGAGGTAATTTTAGAGAGGTCTAGGGACTCAGGTAAATCTCAGCACAACATTTCATCCACAGACTGATGGACAAGCCGAGCGCACAATTCAGACGCTCGAGGATATGTTACGAGCATGTGTGTTAGATTTTAAAAGAAGTTGGATGAACATCTACCTCTTGTCGAGTTTGCATGTAATAACAGTTACCACTCCAGCATCCAGATGGCTCCATACGAGGCATTGTATGGGCATAAGTGCATATCTCCTATAAGGTGGTTTGATGTTGGAGAATCTGGGTTACATGGGCCAGACCTAGTTCAATAGGCCGTAGAGAAAGTAAAGCTTATCCGGGAGCGACTGTTGACAGCTCAGAGTCATCAGAAGTCATATTTTGACGTGCGGCAACGAGACTTAGAGTTCGGGGTTAATGACTCGGTATTCTTAAAGGTATCACCTATGAAGGGCTTGATGAGGTTTGGCAAGAAAGCCAAGCTTAGCCCACGGTATATTAGGCCTTATAGGATTATTCGGAGAGTGGGCCAAGTAGCTTATGAGTTAGTATTGCCCTCAGAATTGGAGTCAGTCCATCCATTTTTTCATGTATCTATGCTACAGAAGTGCATTGGCAATCCTACCAGAGTGGTGACCATGGATGATGTACAAATTACGGAGGACTTGTCATACGAGGAAATTTCAGTTGCCATCCTAGACCGACAAATCCGCAAGCTACGAAATAAGGAGGTAGCCTCAGTGAAGATTTTATGGAGAAGCAAGAATGTGAAAGAGATGTCATGGGAAGCGGAGGAAGAAATGAAGTCTAAGTACCCCCACCTATTTCAAACTGAAGATATGCCTCGATATGGGATGCTACAACACAACTTTATTCAGGCTAGTAGGTCATCAAGTAAGCTCTTATTTCTTGACTTTCAGTATTTATGATTTACGGCTGTGTGAGGCAAAGTGTTGCTATTTATAGACATTGGACATGCGTGGCATGCATAGTATGTTTTCTGACTACATGCATGTTGGTTTTAGTCTAGTGTACGGAGGATACACTGGCAAAAAATTTCCAAAGTCTCTAAGAGTAAAAGTTCGAGGACAAATGTTCCCAAGGAGGGAATGATGTTACACCTATATTTTCGTACGTAAAAGTGAGTCGTGAGCAAACTAATGTAGGACCAAAAAAGAGATCATATTTGAAAATATATAAAGTAATTTAATCATGTTATATCGGAGGTTACAAATATTGAAGATCATGAACAACTGAAGAAAATAATGTTTCGTCGAACGTCGACAAGTTGGGAATGTTATAACATGTACCTTTGGGGTGAGACCAGGGTGTTTAACATGGTAAGGAGGTTATCTTATGAGTTTTGTTGGTTGTATTATAGTCATGTGTTATGTTTTTAAGTCAAGCGAGTGGTGGAACAAAAGTCGATGAAAGTCATCACAAGTTACGTTTAAAAGTTGTATTGAAACTTTTGGTCAAATGTAATTGCGCTTTTCTCCCAATATACTTAGAGTTATGGGGTGTTCCACCCATCAAATTTAAGATCTATGAGTCTATGTTCTAAATCATTAAACCGTTTGTCAATACGATATCGTACTAGAGAGATATGGGCATTTTTGCGAGACTACACAGACTGTCACCTACTTGCTTAAACGAGAATCCAAAAATGAGCTAGTTCGAGTCGTCCAAAAATGGGCCAGTTCGGGTCGTCCAAAGAGGCCTTTTAAAATGCCTATCTACTTCATATATTAGAATAATAATAAGGCATAATAACCACACATAATCTCTACAATACTCCTCCCAAATATTGCCCACAAACCCTAATTGATTTTCTCTCCCTTTCAAGTTTTAATTGGAGGTAAAATCTAGAGTTTGAAGAACCAAGATAGGAGCTGAGCTATCCAACAAATAATGTAAGTTTACTGTTCTCTTTCATCCATTTTTTTCTGCTGTAAATGCATAGTAAGTCGTTCTATATTTGTAAGAACTCACGGGACAGTGATTGGAAGCCGTGAGTTCGAGTTATTCACTTGTAGCGGACTATTTTGTGGACTGTTTTGTGTTGATGTTGGGCTGCGTGTTTTTATACTATTTTGTGGAGTTTGGAGGAGGAAGGGTGTGGAGAAACACCACATAAATGCAGGGTGGTGGTCTGGTCATTCGTTATAATATTTTTAGGCTGCTTGACACTAGTACGGTGGTCGTTTTGTGTATGAAGAGATTGGGGTGTGTTGGGATGTTTTGTAGTATTTTGTGGTATATATAAGGTTGGAAAATAATATATATATATATATATATATATATGTTGTTATTGTTGCATTCTTGTGTTGTTGGTATTAACTTGAATTTGGAGGAAGTAAGGATTATAAGGGAGATGTTGCTCGTTTTAATACAAAATAAGCTTGTCGTTCGTTGTGCGATAGTTGTACCTTTTGTAACTTAATGATAGTGTTATTATCGTTGTTGTAGATTAAGGTGTGAAGAGGCGAGTTCAACTTGGTGATTGGAAAAACTATGATAAGGTATGTTAAGGCTAAACCTTTCCTTCATTTTGGCATGATCCCATAACTACATATGTTTGATAACGAGACATAAAGAGAAGTTCGTATTCATGAATTTATTCACATTATCCTAGTCTTAGAAGTTACAGTATTCTCTTTTATAGGGATTTTATATTCAGTTAAGTATTGTTTTCTTCCATTCAAGAGAGCAGAGGGTCTATATACTGAATGTGTGTGTGTGTGTATATATATATATATATATATATATATATACAGTATTACAGTATTTTCATTACCATCGAGCTATAATCGATGGGCAAGCCCCTATTGGAAAACCTCTGATCAGATGGTAAGTTATATATCGAGCCTACTGTGGTCGAGCACCTATGAGCGAGCCCAGGATGGCCGAGATACAGAGCCTAATATGGTTGAGCGCCTATGAGCGAGCCTACTACTGCCGAGCATTTACACGTACCGAGCCTTATAGGACCGGGCATTTATTTTACTTACTATATTGAAGGAGTTAAGTCAGTATCAATAGGCAAGTATATCTCCAGATCATCTTTGACTCTCAGTTACTTTCAGTTATTATATTATCAGTTCAGTTTCAACTTTCAGTTATGTTATTGCCTTACATACTCAGTACATTATTTCGTACTGACGTCCCTTTTCTGGGGACGCTGCATTTAATGCATGCAGGTTCAGATAGACAGATGGGTAGACCTCCTCAGTAGGTGCTTCCCGAGTTCAGCCTGCTCGGTAAGCTCCACGTCCTTCGGAGTTATCGGGTCTAGGGTTTCGTGTACATCTTCTATATATATGTATATATGTTATGGGTAGGTCGGGGCCCTATTCCGATCGTAATACATCCATCAGTAGAGGCTTGTAGACATATCATATCAGTTAATACAATATGTTAGGCTTGTAGGCTTGGTATGTATATTTTGTTGGTTTGTCAGCTGTAGTAGTTATGACGGCCTTGTCGGCCCAGCTTTATATTGATGTCTAGGTCTGCACTAGTTTCCGTTTAGTTTTATATTTTTGCTTCGCAAAGTATCTTGCAATGTGGCCCCACGGCCAAATTATGACATTATATGTTCAGAGTTCCTTAGTCGCAAGTTGGTACGCTAGGTTAGGTGAGGCACCGGGTGCCGGGCTCGCCCCCAGGTTCGGGGCGTAACATAGAACTATGAATCAGACACCAAAACGAATGAAATGTTTAATAAAACTTAAGAACATGCAATTTTTCAACCGGATGTCCGAATCATGTCAAATAAACTCCGTTTTGCATGAGATTTTGCAGGCAAGTCATAAATACTGTAATAACTTATACCAATTTGCGGAATCAAAATCCGAACCCGGAGCAACAAGTCAACTAACGGTTACATTTAAGAATTCTTTAAACCTTTAAATTGCTAGTTTTTAACAAATTACGTTAATTTAAGTTAGGGACTTCCGAATTCGATTCCGGGCATAGGCCCGAGTCCCAAATCACAATACAGACCCATCAGGACCGTCAAAACCCTGATTTGGATCCTTTTACACAAAACGTTGATTGTAGTCAACTCAATTGAGTTTTAAGGCACCATTTCATATTTTTATCAAATTTTCTCATACAACCTTCCGGAAAAAGGACATGGATCATGCACGCAAATCGGGAAAAGCTAAACGGAGCTATTAAAGGTCTTGGAACAAAGAATGAAAGGTAAAACTATAAATGACCTATCGGTTCATCACATTCTCTACCTCTAAAACAAACATTCATCCTCGAACGGACATAGAAAAGTACCTGGACTGGTGAAAAGGTGTGGATATCTACTCCGCACGTCTGACTAGGACTCCCACATGTCTGCCTCGATCGACTGACCTCTCCACTGCACTCGAACTGAAGGATAACTCTTAGACCTAAACTGCCGGACCTGCCAGGCTAGAATAGCCACCGGGTCCTCCTCAAAAGTCAAATCCTTGTACAACTGGACTGAGCCGAAATCTAACACATGGGACGAATCACCGTGATACTTCTGGAGCATGGACACATGGAACACCAGATGGATTTCCAATAAACTAGTTGGCAATGCGAGCTTGTAGGCAATCTCACCCACTCTCTCAAGAATCTCAAAGGGTCCGATATACCTAGGGCTCTACTTCCCATTCTTTCCGAACCTCATCACACCTTTCATGGGTGAAACCCGAAGCTATACCCTCTCTCCAACCATGAATGCAACATCACGAACTCTACGGTTGGCATAACCCTTCCGCCTAGACTGAGCGGTGCGAAGTCGATCCTAAATAATCTTGTCCTTATCCAAGGTATCCTGAACCAAATCTGTACTCAACAACTGAGCTTCTCCCGGCTCGAACCATCCAACTGGCGAACGACACCGCCTCCCGTATAATGCCTCATAGGGATCCATATGAATGCTCGATTGGTAGTTGTTATTGTAGGCAAACTCCGCAAGCGGCAAGAACTGATCCGAAGAACCTATGAAATCCATAACGCAAGCACGAAACATATCCTCCAATATCTGAATAGTGCGCTCGGACTGCCCGTCCGTCTGGGGATGAAATGTTGTACTCAACTCCACCTGCATGCCTAACTCACATTGTACGACCCTCCAGAAGTGCGAGGTGAACTGTGTAACTCAATCAGAAATGATAGACACAGGCACATCGTGAAGACGGACGATCTCGCAGATGTAGATCTCAGCTAACCGCTCTGAAGAATAGGTAACTACCACTGGAATGAAATGTGCCGACTTGGTCGACCTATCCACAATGACCCATACCGCGTCGAACTTCTTCTGAGTCCGTGGGAGTCCAACAACAAAATCCATAGTGATACGCTTCCATTTCCACTCAGGAATCTCTAACCTCTGAAGCAAACCACCAGGCCTCTGATGCTCGTACTTTACTTCCTGACAATTTAGACACCGAGCTACATATGGAACTATATCATTCTTCATCCTCCTTCACCAATAATGCTGTCGCAAGTTTTGATACATCTTGGCGGCACCCAGAAGAATAGAATATCGGGAACTATGGGCCTCCTCAAAAATCAACTCACGAAGCCCATCCATATTGGGCACAAAAACACGACCCTGCATCCGTAAAACCCCATCATATCCAACAATAACCTTCTTGGAACAACTGTATGGCACCGTGTCCTTAAGGACAAGCAAATGGGGGTTATCATATTGATGCTCTCTGATGCGCTAATATAAGGAAGACCGAGAGACAGTGCAAGCTAGCACACGACTGGGCTCTGAAACATCTAACCTCACAAACTGATTGGCCAAAGCCTGAACATCTGCTGTTAGAGGTCTCTCACCAGCTGGGATATACGCAAGGATAACCATAGTCACTACCTTTCTACTCAAGGCATCGACCACTACATTGGCCTTCCCAAAATCTTCAGCGCATGATACAGACCCACCGGGACCGGCAAAATACTGATCCGCGTCCGTTTACATAAAACATTGACTATAGTCAACTCAATGAGTTTTAAGGCATGATTTCACATTTTTATCAATTTTCTCATAAAAACTTTAACGACCCGACCGGTCGTTTTGAGCTCTAGTACGTTGTTCAGAGGTTTTAGGCCATTGGTAACTTCACTTCATGTTTTATGACTTCTACGTGTGGTCAGAATTAAATTTCGGGAAGTTCGGAGTTATTTCGGAACGAAAATTCTAAATTCGGAAGCTTTAAGTTGGAAAAGTTGACTAAAGTGTAACTTTTGAGTAAATGACCTCAAAATTGGGATTTGAAGATTCCAATAGATTTATGATAATTTCGGACTTGGGCATATATTCGGGTTGAGTATCGGGTGGTCCGGGAGCATTACGTCGCTTATTATGGAAAATTAGTATTTTGAAAGTTTAAGAATTTCTTAAGTTTGATTTGTAGTGGACTTGGTGTTATCGATGTCCATTTGAGGTTCCGGGCCTTGGAATATGTTCGTATCGTAATTTTTAACTTGTATGTAAAGTTTGGCGTTATTCCGGAATGTTTAAATATGAATCAGACGCGTTGTCAAAGTTTGAATGTTTGAAAGATTAAAGAAAGGTTTCAATCGTCGATTCATAGTTTTGATATTGTTTGGTATGATTTGAGGCCTCGATCAGGTTCGTGTTATGCTTTGAGATTGATTGGTATGATTGGATGGGGTCCCAAGGGCTTCAGGTGTGTTTCGGGATGCGTTCGTACCAGTTCTCTATGTTGTGCAGCTGTTGGTTTCTGGTGCGTTTGGTATGCATTGCGATCACGAAGTTAGGAACGTGATCGCGAAAGGTTAAGTGGACTGATGTCATTTTTGTTCATTGCGATCGCGTAGAGGGAGCCACGATCGCGGAGATGGAGCAGGTTGTTCTTCTCGTTCGCATGGGCAGAGCCACGAACACGATGGGTTTGGAGGCAGGCCTGTTTGGGAGAGTTGAGCTATGCAATCGCGGAAGCACTCACGCGATAGCGGAAGAGGAATCTGCGGAGGCTAAGTTTGGCCTTCGCATTCGCGTTAATGGACTCGCGTTCGCGGAGGCCTGGGCAGGTTGTGCTTTGCGATCACGAGTAGGACCTCGCGTTCGCACAAGGTAAATTCATGGGTGAGTCTGGCTGACCTTCGCAATCGCATGGAGTTTTCTGCGGTCGCGTGGAGTCTGGCTGACTTAGCCCATTTCTCTCACATTTTTATTTAGTTGGTCAATTTTTGGAGCTCTTTGAGGGAAGACTTTTATCATCTATATCAATGTAAGTAATTCCCACATATTGTGAGTTAAATACATAATTTATATATGGATTTAAATATAAATATTAGTAGAAATTTGAGATTTTAGTAGAAAACCTAGAATTTGGTATTTTTGAATTTAGACCACAAAATTGGATATGAAATTTGGAATACATCATATATTTGAGTTCGTAACGTCATGGGTAAAATTTATCTACAAAAATATTAGGGATCCAGGCACGTGTGCCCGATGGTTGACATTGTTGATTTTTCGAGCGAAGTTGAAAATTATTATAAATTAATTAATTATGAGTATTAGAGTGTATTTTTATTGATTTGCACATTGTTTGACTAGTTTCGGATCGAGGAGTTTTGGTTGAGGTGTTAGAGAGGCGTGGGAGCCGGTTATGGAACTTCAGAGCGAGGTAAGTCTCCTGTCTAACCTTGTGAGGGGGAAACTACCCCTAGGTGATGTAATTGTTGTGTATTACTAGTTGTGGGTGCTACGTAAGCACGAGGTAACAGAAGTCCATACGTAGCTAAAACATATTTATATCCGAGTAGACTTAGGACTTTATCATGTAATATTTGAATTATTTAAACTCATTCTGCTGGCTTAATTAGTTGAATTTATAATTGAAATCGATTTAGAAATATACACATATATTAGGCCGAGCCTTATCACCTTGAATAGTTGGCAAATTATTTGAGAAACGGTAAATGTTATATTCACTTTATGCTCATGTACTATATTGTAAGCACGTGTCTCGTAATTCGATAAGTTTCTTCCTTTCTTGTGGAGTGGGCCGAACGCCTCGATAGTATAATAGATGCATCTATGGTTCGTGCCGCTCGAGCCTCGGCAGTGTTCACATTATTCTGGATCGGACTGATAAATTTATATCTTTAAAAGAAATTTTTGGAAAGTTATGTAACTTACAGTTTTACCCCATTATTGCTGTTGTGCTTCATATCTGCTTATAATTTATCATATTACTTTATTGGACCTCTAGTAAGTGTCAGTGTCGACCCCTCGTCATAACTTCTGCGGGGTTAGGCTAGATACTTACTGGGTACGCGTTGATTTACGTACTCATGTTGTACTTCTGCACTAAATGTGCATGGATATGACAGGTTCAATTGGTGATCATCTTGGCGCGTAGGCGCAACTGCTGAGGAGACTTTATGGTGAGCTACATTCCAGGCTACGTATCGCAGCCCACAGAGTCTCCATCGTACTATTTACTTTATCCTGTCTTATTTACATTCCGGACAGATGTTGTATTATTATTGTACTCGTTAGTAAATGCTCATGCACTTGTGACATCGGTTTTTGGGATGATTCTAGAATTTGTTTATGGTTTATTTAACCTCGATTCACTTTTGCTCGTATAATATTTAAATTGTATTAATCTACGACTTTAACACATTTATGTCTCCACCTATCAAGATTCATGATTTCAAAAAATAATGAAATGAATAACTAAGTTGTTAGTTCATCGTTGGCTTGCCTAACGGCGATGTTGGGTGCCATCACGGCCTATGGTGGGTTTTGAGTCGTGACAAAAACCTTCTGAAAAAAGGCATGGACTGCGCACGCAAATCGAAAAAAACTAAAACGGAGCTATTCGAGGTCTCGGAACACAGAAATGAAGGGTAAAACTAGAAATGTCCTATCGTTCATCACAAAAAATCTACCATTATATTTTGAGATAGTAATTATTGTTGGAAAAAAATAGCAATCGTTAATATCTCTCCCTAATTCGTCACTTTATAGGATTTATGATGAATTTTTATTATTTAATTACATAACTTACCCATCACTAATTCCTTTTTATTGTTTAGTTAACTTGTCTAGCATTCATGGGACCTAGAAGATCATGTTGATACGAAATTAAAACAAAAGAAACAGATACATAATAAATCACTGAGCTTTCAACACTATCTTGGTCCTTTTCATGCTTTGTTAGGTTATTCTCTACTTTGTTGACTAAATAGGACCAAATATTCTTATTTTCAAGAGCTTAAATTTTTAGATTTTATTTTATTACTTAAATATCTTATTTAATAATATTTGTATATTTTTAAATTTATATATATATATATATATATTAATATAGGGTACACGCGTATCACACTTATTTTAAAATTAGTGTCCTAAAATACTCAAATACCCAAAATCACATTATTTACCCTATTTAATTATCATCAATCATGTCTATGCTATGAGTGGTAGCCCAATTTGTAGGTGAAAACATATACTATTATTTTTAATTTAATGAAACATTAAGAATTATAATCAGCGACCACATTAAATAGTGTATCAAGTTTTTTTCTTCTGGAGATCTTTTCTTTTTTAATCCTTTGCTGAGCGGTGGGAGGAAAAAGAAAGGAAGGGTCTAGTGAAAACTGCTACTATTCTTTTTTGGACCATGTTTAATTTATCTTGTTGGGTGGGGCATTTGCACTTTTGTGGTGTTCAACAGCAAACTAGTGTCATCATTAGCTATAAAAAGCTGCATTATTAAATTAAAACTCCAACAATTATTATTTTAGGCATTAAGATATTCACAAAATAGATTGTCATATTAAAAATATATAAATAAAAATCCCTGCATGACCTTAAAAAAAAGAGTAAACTATAAAAAGAAAAAATTAATACCTCAAATTTCCCTAAACCATACCGATTTGCGAGTTTCATACTTAAATTATGAAATAGTTTTTATTATGTGCCGGAAAAAGTAGTTTTGTCCACATGGAATGTCCAATAACTAATTAGTCTAGAAAAATAATTTTTTCTAGTTTCTTATTACTAATTGTACTTTTTTTTATAAATTCCTTGGTTCTATTCTTGTTTTTTTTTTGTCATGAACGATTACCTTGGTTCTATTCTCGTTTCTCTTCTCTTCTAATTTCTTTCTTCTTTTTTGTTTTTCTTGGACGAATTCATCTATCTTCTTCATCTTCCATTTTAATCCAAACTCAACGGGATGGTTAGAAATTACAGATATCATCTTAAACTTTTCATCCATTTCTGCTTTCATTTTTCCTAATTATTGTAAGAACACTTTCTTAAGTATCTTTTAACTTCATCTTCCCTTTTAACCCAAACTCAACTGGATGGTTAGAAATTACAGATATCATCTTAAACTTTTCATCCATTTCTGCTTTCATTTTTCCTAATTATTGTAAGAACACTTTCTTAAGTATCTTTTAACTTCATCTTCCCTTTTAACCCAAACTCAACTGGATGGTTAGAAATTACAGATATCATCTTAAACTTTTCATCCATTTCTGCTTTTATTTTTCCTAATTATTGTAAGAACACTTTCTTAAGTATCTTTTAACTTCATCTTCCCTTTTAACCCAAACTCAACTGAATGGTTAGAAATTACAGATATCATCTTAAACTTTTCATCCATTTCTGCTTTCATTTTTTCTAATTATTGTAAGAACACTTTCTTAAGTATCTTTTATCTTCATCTTCCCTTTTAACCCAAACTCAACGGGATGGTTAGAAATTACAGATATCATCTTAAA
>AWOL01S0087644.1:6396-22203 GCA_000715115.1 Nicotiana otophora
TGTGTACGCAGACCTTACCCCTACCCTGGGGTAGAGAGTCTATTTCTGATAGATCCTCGGCTTCATCCCTCCAAGAACTCCCCACCTTGCTCTTGGGGTGACTCGAACTCACAACCTCTTGGTTGGAAGTGGAGNAACCCACTCTTGTATACAAGCATATCGTACCAAAATCAAAAGCAGCTCCGAATCAAGTGGAGTACGCCAACTCTTGCTGATCAAGGATCCTAAGAAGGGGGACCGTCAGCTTGTCTACCTGCAAATGCGGTCATAAAATGCAGGCCCCAAGAAATAGGGCATCAGTACAAATAATGTACCGAGTATGTAAGGAATAAAAATCAGTAAACAATAGACATAAGAAAAACATGCAGTAAAAGACTCGACATGTATGTCTGATTAACTTTGTGAATCATTAATATTTACAATGTCATGCATATGCGTATAAATATCATACCATGGTTTGGATATACGTTCATAACATCATCAAGTCTTTGAGGGCATCCCATCATATCATATCGGCCAATGTGGGCAAAATCATCAACGTATACCACCTGATCAGGTGGTGGTGCGTATATAACGCCATAACCTTTTCCCATATCCCATATACATATATATACGTATATATAACGCCATCTAGTCATGGGTCAATGTACATGTATAAATGCATGAAATGCATAAGAAATACATTAATGAGATTTCTCGGAATGTCATAAAAATAATATGCCTGTCGGATAAACTTTATCAAATACATATTTTTCTGAGACCCATGAACAGAAGATATAATAATAATTCACATGGGGAATCAAGAATATAGACACCCCTAGTATTTCTATGAATAGAGTCATTTATGGAAGTTGTGCATTTGCTCGTTTCGTTCATGTCGTATAGATCATGCCAAAATGAAAGACGGGATAGCCTTAACATACCTGAACCGATTCTCTTAGAATAAGCAATTCACGCTTTACAAAATCAATCAACCAACGTTATCAATTTTTGGTATGGATTTGTTTTGCTCTTTAAAGAACTCACGATCAGCCACTCTCTATAAGAGATTCTGTTGGATTCTTGATCTTTTAATCCTTTGTTACTAAGGAATGAGCACCTCACTGGATGTAGGAAACCTTTAGTGGGTATGGGCCACTTAATGGATGACTAAGCCACTGTAGATCCTCTAAATTGTGACATTTATGCAAGACTTAAGAGTCATTTTAAAGGTGATGGAGTGCTGCCACATTTTTGGCCTCTTAGGCTTTATCTCAAAGTCTTAATTACCCACTAATAACTTCTTAACTTGTTAATTCTCCCATTAACCAATAATCCACATAATTATGAATTATCTCAAATTACTTAAAATATTACTCACTTTTAATATACTTTACGTACCCTACTATCGTGGTCATGGGGTACCTTGTATGATATTAGTCCATAAATGCCGTGTATTGTAGCTCGGACCGTATTTTATCCCAAATCGACCACCTTCAACGAAACTCACTTTCTTTGATACGTTTACCCTTTAACCTTCACGGAACTTACTTATCGCTTGTTAGGAATAGCATAAATGCTTATAACCTCAAAATAATTTCATCCCCGAGTCTACGTCGATTAACTGAAGACAAAACTCTAACGTACGAAATCAAGAGATGTAACATTTTTGATCTACCGTTTTCACATATGTATCACATCTTACTCACAATGCTTCATGGGCACCGATTTTTGCAACCATTGTGCGACCCACATAGCCATTCTGCGGTCCATTATGCGATTGCAGACCTGCTTTCGGAGGGTTAATTTTTCTATTTTCATAACCCGACCCCATTTTGATAAATAGGATTTGGGATCTATTTTGGGGCAATTATCTTAGGTTTGTTTTAGAGAGAAGTGAGAGTGTTATAGAGAGAGAAATTAGATGAAGTATTTGTTCATCAAGATCTTGCCCAAGCTTTGAAATCCAACAAGGAAATCTCATATGATCTTTATCTAAGAGGTAAGATTCAAACCCCGAGTCTTCAATTTCGAGTTTGGGGTAAAAGATGGGTGATAGGGAGTATGATTCTTGGGAGTAAGAGTATTATTTATACATTCTTGTACTAATAAGGTTTGTGGAAAGATTATTGAGCTCAAATAAGTAAATATTTGGTTGTGGAGTGAAGGAAATCTTGTAGAAGAAGCTTGTAGTTAAATTTGCACACCTAGTGTTTGATAAAATGCTCAAATGAGCTGAGATCATGAATATCTTCCTAATAATCGTTCAACTTTGTTATGTCTTAAAATAGATTGGGATTGCTAGAATTTCTAGAAGATTATAGTAATTTAAGGAAAGCTCAAAGAAAGGTATATTGGCTAAACTGCTCTCTTAGAATTGAATTCAATGATGTTCTCATAAGCTTCAAGTATGGTTGCCTCAAGTTCCTTATTCTATGTTCCGAGTCGTTCCCAATAAATTTCTAAGACATTATGTTATCCTTTGGGAATGTGTTCAAGAATGATATGTGTATTAAAATGCTATGTCTTTGAGTTGTGTTTCAAATGAAGGTTATGATTCCAAATTGTGTGAGAAAACTCAATATGCTTAAGACTCTTAATTGCTCATATGTGTACCTAAAGCCTTGATTGGAAATGTCTTACTGTTGATAACCTATAAAGATGTGAAAGAAGTATGAAATGCGATGATTGATATAAGTGAAAGTTATACTTGTGGCCAATGGTGCCAATGGAATTAAAAGATGTGAAAGAAGTTTCAAATACGATGATTGATATAAGTGAATGTTATACTTGTGGACAATGGAGCCAATGAAATGAAATGATGTGAGAAGGGTTATGAAATAAGCCTTGATTCAACTATTCCGAATTGACTTCGAAAATAGAATTGCTTAAAAGTTTATAAACTCAAGTCATGCTCATATGTGGCTTCTTTAACAGACGTTATGATTTGTGAGTATGTTCAATGTGTTTTGCGTTCTTACATATTCATGAGTGGAAATTGTGTATTGCCCTTTGTGTGAAAAAATGTATCAAGAATAAATGGTGTGTTATTTGCTAATGATTTTAACTTGCGCATCAATTGCCAACCATTTTACTCAATTTCTTAGAAAGAGATCTATGGTGCTTAAATTGTTCATTTCTAATGAACTTAAAGTTGTGATTTCCGGAATATTATATGTATGTTGATATTTATGATGATGATACATGAGAGGGAAGAAATAAAAGTGTGGAATAACAAATATGGCCACCGTGCCTTGAATAAGGAATCTTGTGAATGTACAAAAGAGCCAAGGAAATATTGTTGTTGTTGTTGGTTAAAAATACTTGTGGAGATTTATACAATGTTGAAATTATGAGGTAAATACGTTTGCACGTATGTTAGTTATGTGAATTATTCACCTTATTTGGGATGAGATTGATGTGATAAAAGTATTCCTTTTAATTGGGATAAGATTGATTGATATAAAAGGATTGATGTCTCGAATAAGACAGCCTAGCCTATCGGGTCGTGATCGGACACCATGTCGCACACATGGTGGTGATTGTGCTGGAAATTATAATTGAAATTAAGATTTTGGTTGATGTCTTCAAATAAGACAACCTAGTCGATCGGGCCGTGATCGGACTCCGTGCTAAAATTACGGAGGTATTGGTACTTATAGTAATTATGGTTGATTCTCTAATGAGATAACCTAGCTGATCGAGTCATGATCGGACTCCGTGATAACATTACGTTGGTATTGGCATTGATAGTAATTGTGGTTGATTCTCTAATGAGATAGCCTAGCCGATTGGGTAGTGATCGGACTCCGTGCTAACATTATGGTGGTATTGGTATTGATAGTAATTGTGGTTGATTTCTCTAATGAGATAGTCTAGCCGGTCGGGTCGTGATAGGACTCCGCGCTAAAAGTACGGTGGCTCCATGCTAAAAGTACGGTGGCATCTGTATTGTGAACATTGGTATTGTGAACATCGGTATTGTGAACACTGGTATTGCGAACATAGGTATTGTGAATATTGGTATTGTGAACAGTGTTATATCGGTGCTAAAGATCTCCCAACCAAAAATAATATTATCATCATAATTTGATTATCACTTCCCAGTGTTATCTTCATATTTTAGAAATTATTATGTTTTAACTTTGCATTTGCATATCATTGATTGTGACTTATTGTTTCTATGGATTTCCCCTTCTTACATTGGTATTCTATTTTGAAAGAGGACAATTAGCTTTACATACTAGTACTATTCCATATGTACTAACGTCCCTTTAGCCGGGGGCGTTGTATCTTCAGTGGATGCAGGTGATTCATTAGCGGTGCAACTTTGGTCCTCGTTAGCAGTTACTCATATGCAGCAGGTTTTGGTGCGCCCTATTCTATTCCGGGGCCGATGTCACTTGATGTTACACTTTGTGTCTTGAGTTATAGCCGGGGACTTGTTGCTGGCACTTCCATACTATTCTTCTGTCATATTTAGAGGCTCCATAGATAGGTTGTGGGTGGTGTATGATGTTGGGAATTGAACTAGAAATGTTGCTATTTGAAAAACATGTTTTACATTGTATCTATAAACTTGTAATACTTTGGAAATTATGAATGAAGTAGCTAATGGAATGAAATGGGAGTTGTTAATAAAATATTTTTAGTGTTTGATTTATGGAGTGCATCTCCTCTTTATTCATGGATGAGTTTGGGTAGAAGGAAATCTAATAGACTTGCTCGACCTGGTTCACTCGGTTGAGTGTCCGTCGCGCTCTCCGATTTTGGGGTGTGACAAACTTGGTATCAGAGCCTAAGGTTGTAAAGTGCCCTAGGATTTCTCGGAGACGTGTCTAGTAGAGTCCTTCTTATCGGTGTGTTGTTGACCACATCTATAATGATGAGGATACTTGGACATTTAGGAATTTCTCACTTCTTTGATACTCCTAATCGTGCGATAGAGATTAAGATAGAGGAATTTCCTCATCATGCCTCATTTTCCATAAGAGTAACCTACAGGTTTGAGTCACTGAGGAGGGAATGAGAGAATCAGTTGCTAAGGGAAGTGTACTTGTCCCTATTAATGTTATCGTTCCACTAGATCATGTGGTAAGAGCACCTAAGAAACAAAAAAGGGTTGTTTGTACCAATAAGTCGGAATGTTTGATTTGCAAGAAACGACACTTGGGGACGTGTTGAATGACTCTTGAAATAAGTTATCGTTGTGGAGTTGAGGGGCATCAAGTAAGGTACTACCCTGTCAATCTAAAGTTACCAAGTAAGTCACTCCTTGCTATATCATTATGAACACCACATAATTTTTACTTGTTGTATATGTGCACCCATATTGAAGAGCTCACATAAACATGGTCTTAACAAGATGTTGAATCATAAAATACTGCATGTACCTACTCTTTGAACGAGATGCGTTATTCGTTAATCCACTCTATCATAAATTCTCTTATTTACATCCTCTTGTAGAATTGAGCTATATAATTATATCCTTGAATTGAGTTATAACTCTAGGAGTAATACTTCCCACTTGATTTCCTAAATTCTCAACTACAGACCATACCTGATGAATTTCTTACTGAACATTTTGATTCAAATGGATAACATCTGCTCACATGTGCCTATACACGCACTACCATAATATTTACCTATGTGGTATCAAATCTAATGTAAAGCAGCCTATTGTTGAGGTCCTTCTTGATCCACTCTATTTCTCTCCGGTGTATGTTGCACCTATGGTTTGAACAATCACTTTGTTCCTTTGTGTATATTATCATGAATCCTTTTCACCGTCTAGTAACATGGGAGCATATTGATTTGAAAGAAACGTTCGTTGTATCTCTAGTCTTCTCATATAGAATCAACTATCATGATGGGTTAAGTTGTCATAATAATAATAATCTCACAAATGTTCAACTTCTTTTTCATCCTCATGGGTTTGTGGCATAGATTTCTTATGTCAAATACAGTTAAGAGTGTAATGCAACTTTCTGTATCTTGAAACCCATATCACATTCAGGGTACTAGAATATTCTCATTTCGAGTTAAACTGATATTTCCTACATTCCAAGAGGCGACTGGTGTCACATAAGTGTTATCTCTCTTTGAGGCCTACTATTGCCAAATAAGGCACAAATGGAATGAAACAATTGTTGATGTCCTTTTCATGACTCACTTCTGTTACATCGCAGAATCATGAACATGGTCCCTACATTATCAATGCCTACTAGGCAACTCTGTGCCTCATGTGTCAGATCAATGAAGTTATCACAATGGTTAACCATGTCAGTATTATTGGTAGTAACCTTCATGTGTCTTAGGATATAAAGTCCTGAAATACCATGCTCAACACATTGATGGATTCTTGAATAGTTCTATCTAATCTTGAACCTTGTTGTTCATATTTATAGTAACCTATAGGGGTTGAAGGTTCAAACATGTCAAAGAAGAAGTATCATCCCGTGATCAAATATATTGGCTAGGAAGTTTTAGAGTCATATTCAAGCTAGCACATCTTAGAGTAATTGTTGGAGGTCGCCATAGATTTAGTTTGGGTGTTCGGCGTAGGGATTTAGAGTTGAAGAAAGTGAACGGGTTATTTTTAAGATTTTCTCTATAAATATATTGGGTGAATTGTTAAGGAAGGTAAAGTATGTGTAGTCACATCGGCCTTATGAAATCTTAATAGAAATAGGCCAAACTATGAGTATGATATTTCCCTATTATTGTCCTCTGTGTACCCGATGTTTCATGTGCCTATGTCTAAGAAGGTAACTGGAAATCCTTTGTATATAGTTCCGGTAGAGGTTATTGAAGGTGAAGTTAACGGATAACTGGATTATGAGGAGCAACTATTTTCTATCCTTGTTAGATAAGTCCGTAAGTTAAGATTGCCTCCGTGAAGTACTATGGCTAAGTATGTGAGTCGAGGAGATCACATCATAGGCCGAAAGTGTCGAGGAAAGGAAATATTCTCACTTGTTTGTAGAGAAAAATAGTTGTGGTTCAAAAACGTACCTTTTATACATTATGGTTTAAATGTGTACATTTCATGTCAAGATACCACTTTTATTAATGTAATGTCCTAATGTTGAGATCGGTGTTGTTGATATATGCATCGTTGAGTAATAGATATATTGTTAGGATTGATTTATGGGATTCTCTGACAGGTGGATAGGCCCAGTTACAGGGGAAACTCTGTCAAAATTTTTAAGAATTTGTAAAGATAGCCAAATCTTAAGGTCCATAAGTAAGTTGAAATTTTGGAAAGGATGTATAAGACCGATGTAGTCATAAGTACTTATGTACAATGGTTGGAGAAAAAATGATGGTAAATATATTCTTAGAAGGGACCTCTAAAACATTCGAGGACGAATGTTCTTAAGTGGGGGAGAATGTAACACCCCAAAAAAATAAAAAAACATTTCGAAGTATATAAGCGCTATTAAAAAAGTTGATGTGCGTTAATTATATTATTTTGTGTATAGAAAATGACTATTATATGAATTATATCAATTGATAATGATAATATATGTATGATGTGCATTAAGAATGGTTTATGGTCTAAGAAGAGCCCCAAGGCTAAGTCAAGTTGAAAATTTTATGATGGGATAAAGTTTCAAGTGAGTTCGCATAAGACATAAATTTAAACGAGTATACCTCTCTTGATATGAAGAGTTACATGGTGTATTACCTATCCACAGAAAGGTCTATGTATCTAGTTTCCACCACTTCAAACCGTTTGTCATTTGGACACTCCTACAAGAAGCTATGACCAAATTACCAAAGATTGAAAACATGCGATTCTGCGACCGCAAACTGGTCGCAGAATGGACCAGAACAGCTTAGTTCTGGGCACCGATTTTTGCGACCATTTTGTGACTCGCATAGCCATTCTGCAGTCCATTATGTGACCGCAGACCTGCTTTCGAAAGGTTAATTTGTCTATTTTATAACCCGATCCCATTTTGTTAAATAGGCTTTGGGGTTTATTTTGGGGCAATTATCTGAGGTTTGTTTTAGAGAGAAGCGAGAGTGTTCTAGAGAGAGAAAGTAGATGAAGTGTTCGTTCATCAAGATCTTTCCAAAGCTTTGAAATCCAACAAGGAAAGCTCACATGATCTTCATCTAAGAGGTAAGATTCAAACCCCTAGTCTTCAATTTCGGGTTTGGGGTAAAGGATGGGTGATTGGTTGTATGATTCTTGGGAGTAAGAGTATTATTTATACATGCTTGTACTAATAATGTTTGTGGGAAGATTGTTGAGCTGAAATAAGTAAATATTGGGTTCTGGAGTGAAGGAAATCTTGTAGAAGAACCTTGTAGTTAAATTTGCACACCTAGTGTTTGATAAAATGCTCAAATGAGCTGAGATCATGAATATCTTCCTAATAATGGTTCAATTTTTATATGTCTCAAAATAGATTTGGATTGCTAGAATTTCCAGAACGTTGTAGTAATTTAAGGAAAGCTCAAAGTAAGGTATGTTGGCTAAACTACTCTCTTGGAATTGAATTCAATGATGTTCTCATAAGTTTCAAGTATGGTTGTCTCAAGTTCCTTATTCTATGTTTCGAGTTGTTCCCAATAAATTTGATTGTCCCAAATAGGCAAAGTGTCGAGAATTAATTATTCAAAACGTGTTCTGAATGTTCCTAACACATTATGGTATCCTTTGGGAATGTGTTCAAGAATGATATGTGTATTAAAATGCTATGTCTTTGAGTTGTGTTTCAAATGAAGGTTATGATTCCAAATTGTGTGAGAAAACTCAATATGCTTTAAACTCTTAGTTGCTCATATGTGTGCCTAAAGCCTTGATTGGAAATGTCTTGCTGTTGATAACCTATAAAGATGTGAAAGAAGTATGAAATGCGATGATTGATATAAGTGAAAGTTATACTCGTGGCCAATGGTGCCAATGGAATTAAAAGATGTGAAAGAAGTATGAAATGCGATGATTGATATAAGTGAAAGTTATACTTGTGGCCAATGGAGCTAATGAAATGAAATGATGTGAGAAAGGTTATGAAATGAGCCTTGATTCAACTATTCCAAATTGACTTCGAAAATAGTATTGCCTAAAAGCTTATAAACTCAAGTCATGCTCATATGTGGCTGTTTTAACAGACTTTATGATTTGTGAGTATTTTCAACATGTTTTGCGTTCTTATATATTCGTGAGTGGAAATCGTGTAATGACCTTTGTGGGGGGGAATGTGTCAAGAATAAATGGTGTGTTATTTGCTGATGATTTTGACTTGTGCATCAATTGCCAATCATTTTACTCCATTTCTCGGAAAGAGATCTATAGTGATTAAATAGTTTACTTCTAATGAACTTAAAGTTGTGATTTCCGGAATATTATATGTATGTTGATATTTATGATGATGATACATGAGAGGGAAGAAATAAAAATGTGGAATAACAGATATGGCCACCGTTCCTTGAATAAAGAATCTTGTGAATGCCCAAAGGAGCCAAGGAAATATTGTTGTTGTTATTGGTTGAAAATACTAGTGGAGATTTATACAATGTTGAAATGATGAGGTAAATACATTTGCACCTATGTTATTTTTGTGAATTATTCCCCTTATTTGGGATGAGATTAATGTGATAAAATTATTCCTTTTAATTGGGATATGATTGATTGATATAAAAGGGTTGATGTCTCGAATAAGACAGCCTAGCCGATCGGGTCGTGATCGGACACCATGTCGCACACATGGTGGTGATTGTGCTGGAAATTGTAATTGAAATTGAGATTTTGGTTGTTGTCTTCAAATAAGACAGCCTAGCCGATCGAGTCATGATCGGACTCCGTGCTAAAATTGAAAGAGGACAATTAGCTTTACATACTAGTACTATTCCATATGTAATAACGTCACTTTTGCCGGGGGCGTTGTATCTTCAATAGATTCAAGCGATTCATCAGCGCTGCAACTTTGGTCCTCGTTAGCAGTTACTCCTATTCAGCAGGTTTTGGTGAGCCCTATTCTATTCCGGGCCTGATGTCACTTGATGTTACACTTTGTGTCTTGAGGTATAGCCATGGCCTTGTTGCCGAAACTTCCATACTATTCTTCTGTCATATTTAGAGGCTCCGTAGACAGGTTGTGGGTGGTGTATGATGTTGGGAATTAAACTAGAAATGTTACTATTTGGCAAACATGTTTTGCATTGTATCTATAAACTTGTAATACTTTGGAAATTATGAATGAAGTAGCTAATGGAATGAAATGGGAGTTGTTAATATAATATTTTTCAGTGTTTGATTTATGAAGTGCATATCCTCTTTATTCATGGATGAATTTGGGTAGAAAGAAATCTAATAGGCTTGCTCGCCCTGGTTCACTCGGTTGAGCGCCGGTCACGCTGCCCGAGTTTGGGGCGTGACAGCTATCCCTTCTTTCCTTTTGGCATGATCCAAATGATACAAATGAAATGAGCAAAATACTCAACTTTCATAAATGACTCTATTCATAGAAGTACTAGGGGTGTCTATATTCTTGATTCCCCATGTGTCTTATTATTCTATCATCTGTTCATGGGTCTCAGAAAATATATAAGTTGATAAAGTTTTTTTCATGATATTAATCAAAGGCATAATGATCCTATGATGTTCCGAGAGATTTTATTGATGTATTTCATATGCATTTCATTCATTTATATATGTAAATTGACCCATGACCTGATGGCGTTATATACGCGTATATTATATGTATATGGTATATGGGAAAGGGTTATGGCGTTATATATGCACCACCACCTGATCAGCTAGTATAAATTTTGCCCACAGTGGCCGAGATGATATGATGGGATGCCCTCAGAGGATTGATGATGTTATGAACACATGTATCTATGCATGACATGATATTTATATGCATATGCATGGAATTATACATATTAATGATTCATAGAGTTATTCAGACTTACATGCCGAGTCTTTTACTCCATTTTTCTCTGATGTCTATTATTTACTTATTTTCATTCCTTACATACTCGGTACATTATTTGTGCTGACATCCCTTTTGCCTGGGGACGATACGTTTCATACTCGCAGGTACCGATAGATAGATCGAGAGTCCTCCAAGTAGGCTATCAGCTCAGCGGAAGGTGTGGGTGCGCTTCATTTGCTCTGGAGTTGCTTGTTTAGTCAGTATGATTTAGACATGTATTGTTTGGTATAGCAGGGCCCTGTCCCGACCTTTATGATATGTATGTACTCTTAGAGGCTTGTAGACAGATGTCATGTATATGGATACTTGTATGGCCTTGTAGGCATATATTTTCAGTTTACAAATGATCATGTTGGCCTTATAGGCGCTCGTATGTCACGTGTATAAGTTTCTATATCAGGTTGGGTCGTTTTATGTCATGACGCCCCTTCTGGACCACTTACCCATGATGATGTAATAAGAAAGATATGTTACATTAGTACTCAGTTGAGTAAGGCACCGGGTGCCCGTCGCGGCCCATCGGTTTGGGTCATGACAATCTTGCTCTCTGATCTTCAATTGGTGATACCACAGATCATAAATCAATTTTTGAGAAGTACTTAGCACCTTGCAATTGGTCAAATAAGTTATCTATCCTTGGCAGTGGGTACTTATTCTTGATTATGACCTTGTTGAGCTGTCGATAGTCGATACACATTCTTAGTGACCCGTCCTTCCTCCTTACAAAGAGAACCGGTGCGCCCCAATG
The DNA here is from genome assembly GCA_000715115.1 of Nicotiana otophora. Taxonomy (NCBI): domain Eukaryota; kingdom Viridiplantae; phylum Streptophyta; class Magnoliopsida; order Solanales; family Solanaceae; genus Nicotiana; species Nicotiana otophora. The sequence goes on from AWOL01S0087644.1 coordinate 18,079, forward strand.
TGACATACTCGTCCGGATGAAACCCTTTTCTAACAAATCTCTTAGTTGTTCCTTTAGCTCCTTCAACTCTTCCGGTTCTATTCTGTAGGGCAGAATAGATATAGGCTGCGTGTTTGGTACATCAATCCGAAAATTAATCTCCCTATCTGGCGGGATCCTAGGGAGTTCATCTAGAAAGACTCCCGGAAATTCATTCACAACAGGCACCGACTCAAGTGTAGGCCTCAACATCGGTGTCCGTAACCCGGTTAAATGGTAAACACAGCCCTTGTTGATCATCTTCATGGCCTTCAGGTAAGAAATAAACCTACCCTTCAGCACAACATCATCACCCTTCCACTCAATAACTGGCTCATTTGGAAATTCGAACATAACAGTCCTAATTAAGCAATCAAGCTTGGCAAAACAAGAATAAAGCTAGTCCATCCATATTATTACATAAAAATCGACCATTCCATATTCAATGAGATCGGCCAGGTTGTCCCAACCACGCAACGTAATAACACAATCCCTATAAATCCGCGCAGCCAAAATAGACTCACCAATCGAAGTAGATACAGAGAACGGCTCATGAAGCTATTTCGGTTCTATCCCAAATTCCATAGCAACATAAGGAGTGACATATGTCAAAGTGGAACCTGGATCAAGAAGAGGATACACATCATGAGATTGGACAGTCATTATACCTGTGACAACATCTGGAGAAGCCTCAGAATTCTGGCGACTCCTGAATTTTGTGCTCCATCCCAAGCTGCACCACGACCTACGGGTGTTGGACTGTCTCAAGCTAGAGGAGGTACTGCAGATGTAGTAGCTGTAGAAATGGATGGCTTTGCCGTGCCCCTACCCGTACTGTGGCAGGACGAACGACAATCCCTCTGAATGTGACCCCTCAATCCGCACCCGTAGTATATGGGTAAGTCCATGTAGCATATTCCTAGGTATATCTTTCCACACCTAGGGCATGGGGGCCGTAGTTGCTACTGGAATCTACCACCATGCCGACCTTGCTGGTAGGAGCCCCTATTGCCCTGACTGGGCCTGAAACGGCTCCACTACTGTTGACTGGGCCATGATGGTTGTGCACTAACTGAAGACTGAGCAGAGGACTAAGATGGCCCTGATGACCCTCCCTTGAATTGTCACACCCCAAACCTGAAGAGGCATGGCCGGCACCCGGTGTCATACTCGGCCCGAGCGTACCACTCTGTAATTGTGAGCTCTAGAGTGTTAACCGTCAACTTAGGCCGATGAGGCCATATTCTGAATCATCAAAAATTAATGCCTCTCCCATCTGTTGATTAAACGAACCCAACACATGATATGTATAACTATGCAGGCCGATGAAGCCGCCATAAACATCTACTGATATACAAAATACACAGGACTCGTCTACAAGCCTCTAGAGATAACAAAACTGTACCATGGTCGGGACAGGGCCTCAACCTACCCATCAAACCTGTATATATAAAATGGACTCCAAGGTGTAGACCTGGTAACTCTGAGGTAGTGGAGCTTACCAACCAAGCTGATGTTTGATTGTGTCTGCTAGGAGGGTCTGTCCAACTGTCAATCAAGACTGCAGGCGTGAAATGCAACGTCCCCGGCAAAAGGGACGTTAGTAGACCCTATACTCTCTTGACTGGAAGAATACAATACTTAACTGAATATAAAGTCTCGATAAGGGGAAATACTATAACTTATGAAACTAGGATAATGTACATAAGCTCAAGAATACGAACTTCTCTTTATGCCTCGTTATCAAACTCATGTAGTTACGAGATCATGCCAAAATGAAGGAAAGGTTTAGCCTTAACATACCTTAACCTCATTGAGACCTTAATAGCTTCCAAGCAACTCTTCAAACAACTCAACTCAGTCTACCATAGCATAAGGAGATTAAAAGTCAGTGTTGAGTAAAGGCTAAGTCTGTAACTTAAGCTAGTTGCTCGTTTTATGTAAATTTGGGCAGCATCTCCCTTGTAACTAGGGCCTCCTCCAATACCATATACTAACAATAACAACCATAGAAATATAATAAGAACAACATCAACAATAGGGTACAAAATATTTCATTAATAAGTCGTCAACATATCACGACGAGCGGCAAGCTCGGATTGAATCCCTTCAGCACCCTTCAACCCTATTATCACCCCTTATAGACTTCTTACATTAAATTAACAGCATCATTAACATGATAATGAAGTCATTCATCAATGATTCCATCCTTATACCATATATTGATAACAAAGGAAACAATCCACAACTCCAACTATCTTCAATTAGCAACTTTATTCACAAGTTCATGTCTAGTACATCCATTTAACTTAATCAACATCAATATAACCTTAAGAACATGCAAGAACACAATAAAAATACCTCCTACAGTATATTCAAGTCGAAATCCAAGTTATATTTAGCTTACAACAGCCATCAATGGAAATACAACTCCATAGAAGTGACTTAAGCTAATCCAAGTATTATCTTGTAGTTTATCATCCTAACAACTTAAACAACATAAAATCAAGCTTAAGAACAATTAGTAGTCTGTTATAATCACCTTAGACAGTAGCAACAACTTGAAATTTGAGCCAAACACAGCCCACTACTATCCTCAATGACAACACAACCTCAAAGAGGTGGTGTTCTTCACTAGAACTAACTTTTGATATTGAAATATGGTGTAGTCCATTTGCAAGACTTGAAATAACCTAGGGTTGATATGAAAACCTTGGGAGAGTATTTTACCGAACTTAAACAACTTAAAATAACTTCCCACACGAGCTGGAACCTCCCAAAAATCAGCAATAACAAGAAGAACAAGAAACTTACTAGTGCGACGGGATTCCCGACACTTGATTTGTGTTGTTTGGCCTTTGTTGGGGTCTTGGATCATGAGAGAACCTTGCGAGAGTGTTTTTAGGTGTCTAGAGTTTGACGATACTGAAAAATAATGAGTTAAAATGCGGTTGAGGCGTCTTATATATATCAATATATCTCAACCGTCATTGTGGGTCCCATAGAGAGCTGCTTGGCGCAGTCTCGCAAAAATGCGAATATCTCTCTACTTCGATATCGTATCGATGAACGGTTTAATACGTTAGAAACTAGACTCATAGATATTCAATTTGAAGTAACTACCGATCCCCATAATTAGAAGTAAATAGGAAGAAAATTGCATCTACATTTGACCTAATTTTCAGCACATTTATGAATGTAACTTGTGATAACCTTTGCCAACTTTTGTTCCACAACTTGCTTGACTTAAAATCATAACACACGACTATCATACGACTAAAATAATGTCACGCCCCTTCCTCGGGAGGAGTGACCGGCACTCAACCGAGTGAACCCGGTCGAGAAAGCCAGTTAGATACTTTCTACCCAACTCACCAATGATCAAGAAAAGACATGATTTCATTAATTAGATAGAAGGAAGTTTATACATACAACATTAAACTGTTTCCTTAGCTACTCCACCTTTAAGTCTCAAAATACAAAGATTCTTATAGTCTGAGTGGAACAAGTGAACAAACACAACATATAGTTGTTTAACATTCCCAAACCCGTATATAACCCACATAGTGTCTACGGAGCCTCTACAGATACAAAAGACAGTAAAGATGGTGACGGCAACAAGGCCCCGGCTATACCTCAAAAAGTGACCACAATATAAAAAAGGTACAATACATGACCCCGGAATGAAATGGGGCTCACCGAGTTCGCTGAGAAGAGAATGCAGCACACTATCTGTGATCAACATTGTCTGCTATGTAACCACCTGCATCGATTTAAAGAAGCAGCGCCCCCGACAAAAGGAACGTTAGTACCGTCGAATAGCACTAGTATGTAAAGCTAAACACCAACTCAATAGAATGAATAATAATACAAGAGAAGCATTGAAGAATTCAATAATGGATTCAAATAATATTAGAACAACATGTTAAGGATCATATACGTTTTCAAGTCAATTTCCATAGTATTAGGTTGGGTGATCTTTAGTACCGATATTTCACAATTCACAATACCTCAGTATTCTTACACGGAGTCCGATCTCGACCCGATCAGCTAGGTCGTCTCATTTGAGACATTACCACAATATGTTTATAACTTCCAGCACAATAC
>AWOL01S0087645.1:6317-22956 GCA_000715115.1 Nicotiana otophora
AAAAAAAAAAAAAAAAACTTAATGCTTTGTTAGTTTTAAATTAGTATGTAAAATATATTTTATATATATAAATTTATTTGGTACGGTTCGATATTTTTTAGTTTATTTTTATAAAATTAAAAACTTATCCTATTATTTGGTATGGTTATAAGTTTATATAAAAACTATGATTTTATTAAAATAAACTTAATAATCGATTCGGTACAGTTCGGTTGGTTTAGTTAGTTTTTAAAGATCCATTCACACCCCTACTAATTAATGTGCCGATTCTTTTGGCTAACGAATGGCACATACATGAAACGATTTATTAATCTGCAAAATTGCGCTCAAGAATATGAAGTTTCTTCTCCTCGCTAATTTAAGCCATATGGTTTACGAAAATTTTAAGAATATGTCTAATACTTTCCATTGTATAAAACAAATTGGAAAAATGGACCACTGTGTGTGAACTGCCTACATAGTCTTAGCCAATACTAATTATATACTTGTCATGGGACCCACAACAAGACTAGAAATATTGCAAATTGACTTTGGTCACCAACAAATTTCTCATATTTTGAATCTTGCTTTCCATTTCACCAATTCAAAGCTGCCATGAAACAAAGATATGAAGCAGAAAAAGCCATGACTACATTTTTCTTCTTTCTCTTTATTTTTTCCTTACTTCAAAATATTTACTCTCAGGTTGACACAATAACTACTACTCAATTAATCAAAGATGGTCAGACTATAGTTTCCTCAGATGGAACATTTGAGTTAGGATTTTTTAGTCCAAGAAATACTTCAACAAATCGTTATGTTGGTATTTGGTACAAGAAAATCTCAGCTTTTACACCAGTTTGGGTTGCTAACAGAGAAATTCCTATTAAGGATACTTCTGGGATCTTGAAAGTTATTAAGCCAGGTTTTCTTGTTCTGATTAATGTTACTAATGACACTATTTGGTCAACTAATTCTACAAGAAATGTGCAAAATCCAGTTGCACAGTTACTAGACACAGGGAATTTGGTAGTAAGAGATGCAAATGATCATGACCCTGATAATTTCTTGTGGCAAAGCTTTGATTATCCTACTGATACTTTGTTAGCAAGTATGAAGCTTGGTATAAACTTGGTAACCGGCTTGGAAAGGTAAGTTGAATTGTCTGATCGTCTTATCTAAAAGCTTAAACTGTTAGAGAGCGTACTTTTATTTACTTAATATAATTATGTCTTCAATATGCCTCGAGCATGCCTAAGTATCTTTTATGATAATGGATGGTGGTGAGATGTATGTCAAGCATGGGTGGAGCCAGTGAGATGTATGTCAAGCATGGGTGGAGCCAGGGGCGGAAGGGGTTCGACCCCTTTGCCGAAACATTGCACTATATATACTAGGTCAAAATTAATTTTTATGTATATATAGTAGATGTTAAATACTCTTGACTTTTTCGTATGTTTACTTCTCTATATTTTGAAGCCCCTTACTGAAATTCCTGACTGTCAAAGTATTGTTTGCTTGGCCGCGACCTCTCTCTGGGCCACCTTAAGGCTTATCGAGCCTCACGATTTTATCCCCTTGGGATCAAACTTAAAAGGCGACTCAATAGTTGAATCTTGAATTCGCCCTTATATGACCCCTAATTTTCCCCTCCCATTCTGATGTGAGACTTGCCTAAAGACAAGTTTCTTAGAGAACTCCCTTTCGTGTAAACTACTAGTGACTCGTGGGCTGTTACATGAGACTTGAACCTAGGACCTCTGCTAGCTGCTCTGATACCACGTTGAATTATGTGATCATTCCATCTAAAATTTTAAATTGTTAGAGAGAATACTTTTGTTTGCTTAATTTAATTATGTCTTCAACAGGTATCTTAGTTCATGGAAAAGCGACGATGATCCTGCACCTGGGGATTATACATACCATTGTGATCCTACAGGTTATCCACAGGACCTAATGAGAAAAGGGCCTAATGTAGTTTATAGAGCCGGGCCATGGAATGGTCTTCGATGGAGTGGAGCACCGAACATGGTCAACAACTCGATCACCTCTTTCGGGCTAGTCATGAACAATCAGGAAATTTACTACAAATTCGAACTAGTAAATAAATCTGTCATTTCAACTTTCGAACTAAAGCCTAATGGTAACGCGATGCGTATGATTTGGGTGGAAAAGAAAGAGGGTTGGATCAATTACCATTCAGCTGATGCAGATCATTGTGAAACTTACAAATTATGTGGTGCATATGGAACTTGCACAATCTTTAGCGATCCAGTGTGTCGTTGCTTGGATAAATTCGAGCCAAAGCATCCGGATGATTGGAACAGGACTGATTGGTCCAGTGGATGTGTTCGCAGAAGTCCACTGAATTGTACAGGAGATGGTTTTATCAAGTATTCTGGTGTTAAGCTGCCAGACACGCGGTATTCCTGGTTTAACGAGACTATGACACTTGACGAATGCAAGTTAGTTTGCTTGAGAAATTGCTCGTGTATGGGTTATACGAATCTGGATATCAGCAACGGAGGAAGCGGCTGCTTGCTATGGATCGGGGAGTTGGTTGACATCAGACAGCTATCTGAATCAGGACAAGATATCTATATTAGAATGGCTGCTTCTGAGATAATAAGTAAGGAGTTGATGTCATTGAATTGATCGATCAACGTTTGTGTTTAAAGCTATTGTGACGCGAACTAAAGACTAACTATCTGATCTTTTCGGATGGGAACTTTTGCAGGTTCTAATGATGGATCAAATAGAAAGAAAACTGTTATACTGGCAATAGCTTTGCCATCATTGGTTGTGATGGTTCTGCTAGCCGTAGGAGCGTGCCTGATTCTTCGTAGACAGAAAAGGAGAGAGGAAACAGTGCGCATAGAAAAGGGTAAGCGAAACACACTAAGAAACAGATAGTTTTCTAAATTCTTTAACTTGGTGGTCTGAGCTGTCTACTTGTATGCACAAATTGCAGGAAGATTAGGTCACACATCCAAGAAAAGTGATAGCAATGAAAGACACCATGAAGATTTTGAGCTACCACTGTTTGACTTGTCGACGCTAATAAAGGCTACTGATAACTTTTCGAATCAGAACAAGATCGGACAGGGCGGTTTTGGGAAAGTTTACAAGGTAAAGATTGCCACAATGTAACTTTTTCTAAGTAATTATGCTCCACTGGTAATGCATTAGACATTGAAATCTTGAAAATCAGTGCAAATAGCATTATGTATCCCTCAATAGAACAAGTCATGCGCCTTATTCTGCCTTGTAAAAACATAGGTTGACAAATAGAGAAAGGAACATGAAGTCGGACGAATGTCAATTGTTGTTTCGAATTTCTAATAGTAAGTGCACATTTGCAGGGTGTGTTAGAAGGGGGACAGGAAGTAGCTGTCAAACGGCTCTCAGAAACTTCGAGACAAGGAAATGATGAGTTCAAGAATGAAGTCGTCTGTATTGCGAAACTTCAGCATCGAAATCTTGTGAAGCTTTTGGGATGCTGCATTCAAGAAGAAGAGAAGATATTGGTGTATGAATACATGCCTCACAAAAGCCTGGATTTATTTATATTTGGTTAGTTTTGCTCATGCAATCAGCCAATTATTTCGATGCATTAACTAGTTTCAATATAATAGACCTCTTAAATGAAATATAACTTATATATACACTGACACTCTAAGTTGCTCGGACTCGAGTGCGGGTATTCGATAAAGGTGCGGATCTAGAGGTCGAATCTTTTATGATCTAAGTTTTAAGATTCGAGGGTACAGATCTAGGTGTGGATACGGGTGCAGAGATTCAGCTATATCTAAAAGTAGAACTATAAAATATGTCTAAATTATAAGACATTATATAAAAAACTTACATGTAGCTTATAGAGTACAATAACTCAATCTTTTAATCTTATGTTGTAGGTAGCCATCGAGAAATCTATAGTGGCTTTTGCCTAGAAATCAATATGCCAAATCTTATCTCCAATTTCTATGTAGTTTGTGGTCAAAATACCCAACGTTGATTGACCAGATCCACTCCGTATCCGACACCCATACTAGTGTCAGTGTTGTATCGACACGGATGCAGCACCACAAATGAAGAGTCTGTGCAACTTAGTTGACAGTGTAAATATATGCTAATGTTCTCCAAACCAAATTGAGAAAGAAGAATCTGGGAATTCTGTTATTCAGGATTTGATTTAGGTAGTTTGGAACTTCTAAATTGATGTTACACTAGTCATTTTTCTTGCCTATAGTAGCAAATTATAAGAAGCAAGTTGATACCTTTTGGCAGATCAAAGTAGGAGCACATTACTTGATTGGCCTAAGCGCTTCAACATTATCAACGGGATTGCTCGAGGACTTATGTATCTTCATCAAGATTCTAGGCTTAGAATCATTCACAGAGACCTGAAAGCTAGCAATGTTTTGCTTGATATTGAAATGAATCCAAAGATATCAGATTTCGGGATGGCCAGAAGTTTTGGAGGGAATGAGACGGGAGCCAATACACATCGAGTGGTTGGAACGTAGTAAGAAATTAGATTTCTGGTTATACATATTATTTTTGGACACCTTTTATTTGTTCTTCACATTATGTAACCCTGTGAACGATTTTATGCAGTGGTTACATGTCTCCTGAGTATGCAGTCGATGGGATTTTTTCTGTAAAATCAGATGTGTTCAGCTTTGGCGTATTGGTATTAGAAATTGTGAGTGGAAAGAAGAACAGAAGATTTATTCATCCTGACCACAATCTCAACCTCCTCGGACATGTAAGTACTACGTCCCGTCTCCCCCTCTTGTGAAACATCATAAGTTTCATTCTCGACAGTCCAAGCTCTTTGGTAAGATCATTATTTGATTTATCTGATTTGGACAAGAATTTGTTACAAAAAGGATAAAAAATTGGCCGCTCAGCCAAAAACATTTACATTCGCTAGTCAATATACATATGTTATACATTGATGATACATATTATACATACATCTGCCGACTTTTTTTTGGGGGGTGGGAGGCTATACAGTGTAAAAATTCCTATAAAATTTTCAGGCATGGATGCTTCATAGAGAAGGAAGATCATCGGAACTAGTAGATTTCAACGCGGTTGAATCATGTTATATATCCGAAGTGCAACGATCGATACATGTCGGGTTGTTATGTGTTCAACAAAATCCAGACGACAGGCCAAGCATGTCTTCTGTGGTACTGATGCTGACAAATGAAAGCATTTTGCAGCAACCTAAACCTCCTGGTTTTTTCATGGAAAGGAACATAGCTCATTCTACATATTCTTGGAGTAGTCATACACCTGGTTCTGTCAATGATGTAACCATCACTTCGTTGGACGCTCGATAGAAAGTATAGATACGATATAGACAGTAGTGTACACAGAATTTTGCGCCATCTATTGTCACAATTCAGCTTTTACTTCCGTCTGAAGTAAGATTTACTTTGTATCATAGTGTATATGCATATTTTTTTAAGAAAATATTGTTTATACACACTATATAAAGAATTTTGTTTTTGAAGCGCTGTCCAATGACACCTCTTACTAAAGGATGTCACTGCCCCTGGATATAGAGATACCATTTTTCTTACTATTATTTCTGAGTCTTTTATCATGAATGCCATTTTTTTCCTTCTTTAATGTTAGGGAAAAAACATTAGTATCACTAATCTATGATCGAAGTTTCAACTACACACGTTTCTATTATCACCGATCTTGGATCCATCAATCCAAAATAATCATTATGGTCTGAGCTAGATATTAATAAATATTAACGTACTTTCTTAGTTTCAATTTATACTCATGTCTTACACTCTTACTTTTTCTTTATATCTTTTTTTTTTGTTCATAAAAATCTTGTAGTTGTCATGGTGACGATAGCTTCACGTATCATATTACAGAAGGACACGAGGAGATAATCCATGTTTTTGTATTGGTATTTCTTTAGTTCAATGTTTTGTTTTTTTGGGCAATATTTCTTTATGTCCACTTTGTTGCAAATATTAATAGATGTCGCTTTTGGTCAATCAAGAATTCAAGACGTTGGATCTCGTCCCAAAAATTGAGATACCAAAAACCCAAATAGACCTCCAACCTTTTGAGTGAGCACCATTTTCTTTTTATTTTATTTTAACCTTTTTTATATTTTGCTTTTAGGCTAATGTCCTTGTAAAATATCCTATTCGCTTAGGTTTAAAATATCCTTCATCCACATATTTTGTAAAAATTGCTCTCACCGTTAAAAATCTGGTCCATTCATGCCCTTATTTGTGATGTACCTTTGCTGAATAAAAAATTATTTTTATTATATATGACGTGTCAATTACCTAACTATTTTGCAATAATTTTGCAATTGCCAATAACTTATGAAGTAATCTAATTTGCACTAATGTTTTAACCATTTATTATTCAAAATTAATTAGTCCGACTAATCAAGATTCACATTGTGTATGACCTATTAAGATACTCTCTTCATTCCAATTTATGTCGTATAGTTCAACTTGACACAAACTTTAAGAATGAAAGAAAAACTTTTAAAACTTATAATCTTAAACCTGTTCTAATACTTCTTTGGCCCTTTTTCATAAAAAGATTAATGTTGTTTGATTAATTAAAAGGCAAAAAAAGAAAAGAAAAAAAGAAGGTATTCTCCATCAAAAGTCAATGTATAGAGAGGGAGGAAAAGATAGGAAGATGAATAAAAATATTAGGAAGAATAAAGGGGGATGGTTTTGAACTGTAGGGACTGAGAAGTCAAAGGTGTACAACTTTGAACAATTGATCTTTTTTCACATCCTAATAAAAGGTCTTTAGAATTGAGGTAATTTATATTAAAAAATAATTAATTTATATCAGTTTCTAATGTTTAGTTGGGCATAAGAATGTTTGTGATGATTGTAGAAGGTGAATGATAGAATCAGATGTGATTTTCTTAGTATTTAAAGTTGACAAGAATGTAAAGAGTAGTTAAAGCAAATGTAAGATTTGAAATATGTCCAAGGAAAAAGTCTATGTTCTTTTTAGTGGAAATTAATTTTCTTAGCTAAGAACTTTTCAATGGTAACACATACTACAAATGATTTCTTTAAGAATATTTTTTTCTCGTATCAATTATTCCATAGATTTAATTTTATATGACATTGTTTGACGACGCATAAAATTCAAGAAAGAAAATAAAATTGCTAAAATTATAATCTTAATTTTTTTTGTGTGACTATAAAGAGTATCGGTGAGGGTAAAATGCAAATATAAGTGTCGTTCTTTTAGAAATAGTTTAAAAGGAAAAAATGTCATGTAAATGGAGCTGACAAAGTATCAAATACTCCCTCCGTCCGAAAATACTTGTCACATTTTGCTTTTCGAGAGTTAAATTAACTAATCTTTATAGATAAATTAGATAAGATTAATTTAATATTTTAAAATTAAAATTTAAAATATTTGAAAACTATATGCAAAGTATTATGATATGCAATTCTTCTCATATCAATATGGTAAAAATCATATTCATATAATTTGAATCTCGAAAAACAAAAAATTTTGAAACGAAGGAAGTACATTACTAAAACCTTTGGCCAAAAAGAAACTAGCCATTTGACCATTACAAGTAAGATCATTCAATTAGTCAAGAAATAAGAAAACAATTTTTGAAATATCATTTTCCTAGTATGAGCATGTGAGCTTCCAGGAAATGAACCTTTCAACTTGACACTTTTTTTTTTCTATCAATTATTATACTAAGGTTCTTGAAAATCAAAAGCCATACCTGAAAAAAGGCTTAAGATTGAATCAATGAATTTGCTATCTTCTTTATTCATCTGTTTCAATTTTCTTTCCATTGCACTAATCTCCACAGCATTAGACACCATAACCATTGATCAACAACTTAAAGATGGTGATACAATTATTTCAGCTGATGGGGTTTATGAACTTGGATTTTTCAGGCCTGGAAATTCAATGAATCGTTACGTCGGAATATGGTACAAGAAAATATCAACTGGAACAGTTGTTTGGGTTGCTAACAGAAATAGTCCATTAAATGATACATCAGGAGTGTTGATGCTCAATCCTGAAGGAATCCTAGTACTTCTCAACAGTACTAACTCGACAATTTGGTCGTCAAATTCATCAAAAATATTGAAGAATCCAATAGCAAGATTATTAGATTCAGGGAATTTTATAGTCAGGGATGAAAATAACAGTGACCCTGAAATTTTTGCCTGGCAAAGTTTTGATTATCCAGGGGATACTTTGTTACCTGGAATGAAGCTCGGGCGAAATTTTGTAACAGGCCTGGATTGGTACATTTCGTCGTGGAAAAGTATCGATGATCCTGCTACTGGTGAATATGTTGACAGGGTTGATATTCAGGGATATCCACAGTTATTTGTATGGAAAGGTTCTTCTATTTCATTTAGTTCAGGTCCCTGGAATGGTCGTCAATTTAGTGGAAGCCCTAATTTACAACCAAATACATATTATTCGTTCGGGTTTGACCTGAATCAGGAGGAAGTTTATTACAAATATGATCTTAAGAATGAATCATTGCCTACTAGGGTTGTGTTGACTCCTGGTGGTTTGATAAATCACTATACTTGGATCGATCGTACAGAAAGTTGGTTTCTTTACTTGACAGCGTTTGATAACTGTGATCGTTTCGCGTTATGTGGTCCTTATGCAAGATGTGTAATTAATAACTCGCCCCCGTGTGAATGTTTGAGAGGTTTCGAGCCAAAGTATCCGCAACAAGTGGATGCAGCAGATTGGTCTGGTGGATGTGTTAGGAGAAGTCCTTTGGCTTGTCAGCAAGATGGATTTAGGACATTTACGGGTATTAAACTGCCTGATACGCGGAAATCACGGTATAATGAGAGCATTGGACTCGAGGAATGCAAGAAGTTGTGCTTGGCCGATTGCAACTGTACAGCCTATTCAAATCTTGATGTTCGAAATGGTGGAAGTGGATGCTTACTCTGGTTTGGTGATCTTATCGATATGAGAGAGTTTAGCGAGAATCAACAGGAACTGTTTGTGAGAGTGGCTGCTTCAGAAGTAGGTAATATGATGAAAAAATACATTTCAAAATGTTGGTCAAAGTTTACATAGTCTGAATCTGAAAAAGCAAAAAGGTTTACATAAACTGGAATGGAGAAAGTACTTAACTATTTTCGATTCTAACTAGAAATTGAGGGCTGATATCTTATTTATGGTCTAACTATCAACAGATCAAGACAAGAAACGGAAGAGAAAGCGGTCAAGGCTGATTGCAATCTTATCAGCAGCAGTCGCGACTTGTGTCCTCGGCCTTCTAGCTTGGTGTGCATTAACCAGAAGAAAAAAGAGAACAGGTAAGTTAGCTATCGTTCACCTTTCTCAAAAGATCGTATTGCTAACGTTCTGTTTAGTATATTTTACCAATTGATTGCTCATTCTACAGGTAGGGAAGTTGGAACGGACGATATGGAGTTACCATTGTTTGATTTAGTTACTATTGCAACTGCTACTAAGAACTTTTCTTCTGCTAATGTGATCGGAGAAGGTGGTTTTGGACCTGTTTATAAGGTACAATAACTAATTCCATTTTCAAAATTTAGATAGAAATGACATCTTTAACTCGTTGATTCGACAAAATTGCAGGGTAAACTACCAAATGGACCAGAAATAGCAGTGAAGCGGCTTTCGGAATACTCTGGACAAGGTCTTCAAGAGTTAAAAAATGAAGTGATACTAATATCCAAACTACAACATAGGAATCTTGTCAAGCTTTTGGGCTGTTGCATTGAAGGAGAAGAAAGGATGCTAATATATGAATTTATGCCTAACAATAGCTTGGACTATTTTATTTTTGGTATGTTTCTCTTGACTGCTGAGGGTCTATCGGAAACACTCTCTACCTTTATAGGATAAGGGTAAGGTCTACGTATACACTACCCTCCAGACCCTACTTATGGGATTACACTTGTTGTTGTTGTTTGTATGTTTCTCTTGACTAGTTACCTATATACCACGTTGCTCGTATCCTCCAAAAATCGTTGTTGCACCCGTGTCAGATCCTCAAAAAATGTACGTACTGTTTTTGGAGGATTCAACATGGGCGCATGACATTTTTGGAGGATCTGAGCACTAAATATTTATTTCTGAAGTGCTAGGAATGAATTAGGATTCACTGACATTTTACTTAATGAACTACATATTGTAGATTCAAGTAGAAAAGGATCACTCGTTTGGAGAAATCGCTTTAAAATTGCTATGGGAATATCTCGAGGCCTTCTTTATCTTCACCAGGACTCAAGATTAAGAATTATTCACAGAGACCTGAAGACCAGCAACATTTTACTGGATACTGACTTGAATCCCAGAATTTCTGACTTCGGCTTAGCTAAAATATTTGTTGGAGACCAAATGGAAGGAAAAACGAAGCGAGTAATAGGAACATAGTAAGTTTCTTAAGCCTTTGTGATTGAGTTTTTGACATAATCAACAGTTCATCAACTTAAATTTGATGCGTCGTGCAGCGGATATATGGCCCCAGAGTATGCAGTTGATGGGAAATTTTCAGTGAAATCTGATGTCTTCAGTCTTGGTGTGCTTTTACTTGAAATCGTCAGTGGCAGAAAGAACAGGAAATTTCATCATTTGAGTCATCATCATAATCTTTTGGGACATGTAAGTACATATGTCACTAAACTTTGATCCTTTACCCTCTTTTTTAACTGAAAATTCCGACTTTGTGAGCTTGATCACATTGCTAGTCCTAAGCCTGGCTAAAGGAAGAGGGCTACAATAGGCGAGCAACCAGCGTAAAACTAGCCGATACAAAATGAGTCCTCGTATAGTCAGAATCAGGGGTGGATCTAGAATTTCTAGTGCATGAGTGCACTACCAAAAAAATGAGGAAAAGATGTATTAACCGGGAATTGATATCTATTCCTCTTGATAGATAACTCAACCTTTAACCAAGTGCATCATTCAACCTTCTTAGAGCATGGGTGCCAACAGTTAATATTATACCAATTTTAAAAAATATATACATAAAATATCTAATTTTGTAGAGAGACCACGGGTGCACGTGCCCCATAATAACCCCTATAAATCCGCCCTACCTAAAATATGTTCGGCTTAACCAGCTCAAAGATACTGTTAACTTGGTATGATATTGTCCGAAGGCCTCACACCATTAAAAAATCGCAACATCTTATATGTAGTCTCCCAATCTTTTGAACTACCAACGTGAAATTTTATTTCTGAATTGAGAAACATGGTTATTGGGGATCCAATACATAGTCGACCATAACTTGTTTGGAACTGAGGCATAGTAATTACTGTTATTTTAGCCTCATTTTCTACTAATGCAGATGTATAACTGTGTTGTGGTAATATTTCAGGCATGGTTACTATGGAATGAAGGCAAAGTCTTGGAACTAATGGATGAATGTTTAAAAGAATCATATGTTGAATCTCAAGTGCTGAAATGCATTCAAGTAAGTTTATTGTGTGTACAAAAATTCCCAGAAGATAGACCAACAATGGCATCAGTAGTTTTCTGGTTAAGCAATGAAGGTGTGGAATTGCCTCAACCAAAACAGCCTGGTTTCTTTATTGAAAGAGATTCAACTGAATCAAATGAATCAACTGATGAAAGATATCTCACTGATAATACAGTGTCACTAACAATTCTTGAGGCAAGATAGACAAGATTTCTCCAATTGGTACCACAAAATCCCAGTTCAAAAATATGAATTGGCAGAGGCGAAGCCAAGATTTGAAGTTTATGGGTTCGAAAGTTTAATATTTTTAAGTTACTGAGTTCTAAAAAAATAATTTATACATATTCAATAGATTTCTTAAGATAAATATAGGGTTTGGACCAAAGTTACCGGAGTTGGCCGACGTCGGGCGTGGCCATAAAGCAGAAAATATAATTGCCAAGAGTAACATAACACAAAGATCCAAAGCATGGTTTCTTGTTCATCTTGCTCATGTGAAAAGAAATAATTGACTTTTAATTGGTGAGCTGCAGAAGCTGGTGGATTCTCTTCTGATGCCAAGTGTGTAAACCAAACTTATATGTTGAGAAAATATTAATTGCCTTTTGTATATAGTAGTTCTAATTCCTAGTCCACTACCATTTTTAGAGTTGCATGATCTTGAAAAAATTGTAACAGAATAATGATATGTAAAAGCTAAGGCTTCACATAGAGTTTGGAAGTCTTAGCATTCCATCAACTCTGCAAATGTTCAACATTTCCTAAACTGCAATTTATAAAGTAGACACATTTGTTTTTCCATCCAGTATCTGGTATTCGCATTAGAGCCTCGATTTATCTGGATTCCTGCTGTGTAAGGCCCATTAAATGAGAAATCTCCCCACTAGATTTTTTTTTTCATTACTAAAACTCGAAAGTGCGACTTGCGATTGAGTATGTGGATCCTATCTATCCCACTACAATCCTTTGTCGCAAGTGCATGCATTTTGCATCATTGGAATAATACATAAGATCAACATCCTGGTATATCAGAATACCTCATCATTCAAAAGTAAAATAATGACATACTCTCATAGATATTGCAAACTATATACCTAAGTTTTAATGTACATGTTCCACATTCAATGTATTTCAATTTTCACCTAAATTATAAGTCAAAATGGCATACTAAACCGTTCAAGTTTATGTGATACAATTTGTTTTTTAGTATATTAAACAAATGCAACACATTTATATATTTGGGAAAAAAACTTCCCATTTTATATTTTAAGAAGAAACTTTTATAGTCACAAAAACATTATAGCATGTTCAAATTAAAAGTTTCAAAATTTTATAGCCACACAAATGTTATAACTCGCTTAAAGACAAAATTTCAAAAGTTTTTATTTTTTTAAATTCCGTGTCAAGTCAAACTACAAACACCAAAGAAAACTTGTTAGATGAATCTTTATCGCATACACAAAAATATACAAATACGCATGCAACAGAAATTACATGATATCTCCTGCCATAATAAATTAATAATTAGACGCAATTAATTAGAATTTTCACCTAGGAAAAGACAGAATTACTTATTATGGTTCTATAAATCGTTTTCTTGTGCCGATGGTCTATCGGAAGCAGTTTCTTTACCCCACAAGGTAGGGGTAAGGTCTCCATACACATTAACCTCCCCCGACCCCACTTGTGGGATCATGCTGAGTTGTTGTTGTTGGTGGTGGCTTTATAAACCGTAACATGTAGGTTAGTCTTGTACTATTGTATGAATTATTATAATACTTCTAAGCGGCCATAATTATACTTTTCCTTATCAAGGCCATAATTATACTTTTCCATGACTCAAATAGCCTATGAAACTTTTCTTAAATTATCACCACACATAAATTTCAGAAAATAATATATCTTAAACATACTAGTCCATTTAAAAGCATGTAAATCACATATTAGTTAATTAATTTATTACCCAAAAAAACTAACTAAAATTTCACCCAAAGATGTGATTTAGTTGTCGAATAAAGTGGAAGCAAATCTTCGAAACATGTGTTCAAATTTTAGCATACACAAGAAATACGACGTGATTTCTTCTCGTCTGTATAAACTTTAGTAGGAAAAACGTTATACATATATTGATGGAAATAGCAAATACTTAATAAATAAGTAAAAAACGAACAAATAAATGGGTCATGATACTATCTTTATTTAACAACAAAAAAAAAACTAATTGAGATAGCGCCAAAACACACGTTTAAAACTTGGGAGGAAGCCGCAGCGAACCTTCCAAGAACACGGCCAAGAAAATTAAAATGATGAAAGCTAAGACCCTATTTTCATACTTGTCCTACTTGTCTCTTGAAAAAAACAGATTCATGTTACTTGTCCCCAAGTGGTCACAAATTTATGGTCCCTTATGTTTAATTAGGTGTATTTGATACCACGAAAATTATTTTTTAGTAAAATATCTTTATGAGAAAAACAATTCTTTTTCATCAAATAGAGGAAAATGATTTCACTCATTTATAAGCGATTTTTTTTAAATTTTATTTTATTAGGAGAGGTGGAAGGGAGAAAGAAAAAAGAGATACTCCCGTCGTTTCAATTTATATGAACCCATTTGACTGGACATGGAGTTTAAGAAAATAGAAAAAACTTTTGAACTTGTGGTGTAAAATGAGACATATATTTTTTGTGTGGCTATAAATCATTGTATAAAGGTAAATTATTTTCAAATAAAAAAATGAGTCATTCTTTTTGATACGGATTAAAAATAAAATAAGTTTAGATAAATTAAAACGGAGGGAGTATTATGCTACTAATTGAGTTTAAACCGTCCGTCTCAACTGTAAAAGACAGGGAGCTTAGCCTGTGAATTGGTCCTCAATCACTTACGAGTGAAAGTTTTCTTATAATATCTGAACTTCTAATTTTATATTACTTACGCCGACTAATACTCATACATTATTGTTAATCTTTAGAATTCAAAATATTCATCAAAAACTCTCTGATTTGCTAATATATATTCTCTCCGTTCTAATTTATGTGAACCTGGTTGACTTGGTACAAAGTTGGAAAAATGAAGATTTTTTAAATTTGTGGTACTAAACAAGTCAAAAAGGGACCTAGAGTATTTGTGTGGTTATAAAAGCTTCTCATTAAGGATAAAATTGTAAGTTTAAACTAAATTGTTTTTAAATTTAGAAAGGGGTCATTCTTTTTGAAACGGACCAAAAATAAAATAAGTTCACATAAACTGAAACGGAAGGAGTATATAATTCTCTCTCCGATTTGCTAATATATAGTTTTTCTAAAAGTTTTTTTTTTCTTTCACCAACCAAACATCACTCCCCTTGCTTCCAGCAATCTGCAATATCCAGAAAGATTGTTGATATTCTATATGGAGGGAACAACATCGTTATATTATACGATTCCTCGCTTGGTTGGATTTCTTCACTTACTAACATTGTTTCTAATTCTCTCAATTTCTTGGGTAGTGAAAATTGTGGGACGCAATAATACATTGATGACATTGGCCAGATTCAGCTTCATTTCCGGAAGTAGTTCAGTCCTCCTGAACTGCAATCTTGGTTGCTATTGTAAAAGAACCCCTCCTGAACTGCAATCTCTCTACGACTTTTTTATTTCAATTATTACTCTCCTTATTTCATTCTACGTGACAATACTTGATTGGAGAGAAAAATTATAGAATTTGTGGTGTTAAATATATCATGATAATTGTAACTATAAAACATGTCTAGGGGTAAAATGAACAGCTTAAAATTGTTAGAAACATGTCATTTTATGAAACAGATTAAAAAGAAAAAAGTATTCCATTTCTTTTTTTACCGCATTTCAAATCATGAAATAATGGAGATTTTTCGTTGAATCAACTAAAAATACCGAGGAATTAAGTAGAAATCGATTAGCCAAGTGGGGTATTGGTAGCACTGTGATTTATCCATTGTGTGAACATGATGATGAACCTATTGATCACTTATTTTTTAAGTGTAACTTCTTTGCGTCTCAATGGAATAAATTACTCAGATGCCAAGCTAAGGAGTGCATAAACAGGTTATCGGATAGGTGCAAGAGCAGGAGTGGACAGTTAAATTTGCAAATGAGAAAAAAGCAAAAGCAGAAATGTATAGAGTGGTACTGGCATTGTCCCGACCCAAAAACTGAACCGTCGTGATGACATCTAACCCGACCCGCTAGGTAAGCCAATTAACAATAAAGCAAAATATAATAATACTGATGTGAGTCAAAGATGAGATAACTGAATTTTAGACAACTCCCCCAAGGACTGGGAGTACAAATCATGAGCTTCTAAGATTAGAATTTACAAAGTTGGTGTCAAATAAATACATCATCTGTCCGAATGTACATAAACAAATTTTCATAAGTCTAGGGCTACCATGAACAAGAGGCAGCTGTAATTGGAATGCAGGTACGTCTTCAATGCTAGCTTCTGTCATACACAGCAATATCAACATCCAAAATCTGCACGCAAGGTGCAGAAGTGTAGTATGAGTACAACCGACCCGATGTACTCAATAAGTAACAAACCTAACCTTAGGTTGAAAGTAGTGACGAGTTGAGACAAGGGTCAGAGTCCTACTCCAATAACCAGCAACAGTTCATAACAATATAATAAAAGGGTACATGAAAATAACTCACAGGTAAGAAGCTCAACTCGTTCATAGTTATAGAAAATAGACATGCTTTTCAAGTATGCCAGTAAATCCCAGATCTTTCACCGAAAGTCCCAAAAGCATACGCGTAAGTTTGAAAACTATGATTTGTCCAAAAACCTTTCAACAGTAATTAAGATGTTTTCATTTTCAGATAGCATGAGGAAAATACATCTCTATGCCTACATGTCAAGATACAGGTAAGATCATGAATGTCACCAAGACCGGGTAGCAGAAGAAAATGCATCTCTATGCATGTATCTCAAGTACGCATGTCAAATGCAATGTATCTCAGTGATAAACTCATGTACTCACACTCTCAGAGTACTCAATCTCATGGTCTCACTCTCTCACTCGTCACGCTCAATACTCAGCACTGTGCAGAGCAGATCGAGCCCAACCAAACATAAATACAACCTCACGCTCAGTACTGTATATAGCCAATCTAACCCATGGAAGATCCATCCCATATATATATATATATATATA
>AWOL01S0087649.1:0-32503 GCA_000715115.1 Nicotiana otophora
TATATATGAGTTTTTGGGTATGTTTACCCCTCAGATGAGAGAGACGATATTTTCAGATGATTCGGAATGTGGCCTCATCGGCCTAGGTTGAGGGTTACCCCTCTAGAGTTCACAGTTACAGAGTGGTACGCTCGGGCCAAGTATGGTACCAGGTACCGGCCACGCCTCTTCAGGTTTGGAGCGTGACATATTGCTTCCAATCACCATCCCATAAGTCCTAACACATATTTCGTACATAAATAATTACCATGAATTAGTTAGAGGTAGTCGACATACCTATTGTAGACCAAATCTTGAAAGACAACTTTTGGGGTGTTCATGAGATTTTGAAGAAATCCTATGGAATACAATCAAAACCTTGTTGTAACTAGTGGTTGAGAAGTGAAATCATCATAAAAACACACTTAAAAATTCACCTTAGGTATGTATTGGAAGCCTTGTCCGGATGGGTGATGGAGAGAAAGACCTAGAATTGAAGAAATGACTTAGCCCCTCTCTCTACCCGTCCTTGGGGTTATTTAATGGGATCCTACGTGCGCGGCCGCGCATCTGGGCAAGTGGCCGCGCATCTGGCCGCGCACACAAGGCAGAAACCCCCAAATATGCACGATCACGCATCTGGGCGTGCATATGACATAGGTCCAGTAAAATGGCCATAACTTTCTATAGAAATATCCAAATGACAAACGGTTTGATGCGTTGAAAACTAGACTCAAAGGGATTTAATTTTANATACATCAACCATATTCACTATTTCATTCACAATACCACTGTGTTATTACACTGAGTCCACTCTCGGCCTGATCGGCTAAGCCATCTCATTTGAGAAATCAACCATGTTCACAATTTCACTCACAATACCACCGTATTATTACACGGAGTCCGATCTAGGCCCGATATGCTAAGCCATCTCATTCGAGACATCCACCATTTCAATCGATCATCTTACTTCATATTTATTTCCTATCTTTTCAGCACATTGGCACATGTGACTTTAATTATAAAGTCATTCTTGGCACTTGACCTTATTTCACAATTCAAGTTCTTTTCCACAAGCCAACATTATTATTATCATTGGTAACAACACGGTTTTCATTCAAGACTCTTGATTTCATATGTGAGCAATTTAGAATTCAAGGCACATAGAGGCTTTTCACACAATTTGGCATAACAGTCTTTAATCGAATTTGACGTGAAGTCTAGGCATATTAGCACATATTATAAGTCTTGAACATTTCCTCAGATGACGCGATAACATGATAAAAGCATGGGAATAAATATTACACATATATTTGGAAAGCAAGCACATTCGGGATAGCAATTTCTAGGGCATTCAATTTGGGACTTACGTCGATTGCATGAATATCGTGGGATTCAATTCTAAGAAGAGGGGGTTTAGCCAACATACGTCAATTGATCCTCTTGAAACTCTAAGATGTCCCGCAATATTAGAAACTTCAATCTACTTTAGCAATATAGAGAAATTGAACCCAAAATTAGGAAAACGATCATAATTCTATCTCACTTAAGCATTCTATCAAATACTATGTGTGTATCAAGACTCATGGCCTTTTTTATGAAAGACTCCACCAACCCACACCCCATTCTTTTTTATCTTAAACTCACAACCTCCCCACATACCTTAGGAATACATGCATGCAAGGTAAGCACTCCCATCCCCTTGAATTACCTTACTAATGGCCCATTTTAGTAACATTTTGAAATTAAAAGTTTGGGTGATAGAATCTTACCTCTTAGGAAGAAGACCTAGGTGCCTCTCTTGATAATATTTAAGGTTTTAATTAGAATTGAAGAGCAATTTGATGAAGATCACTTTCTCCGTCTAGGACACTCTCTCTCACTCTAGAGTATTAGATTTTGCTCAAAAATGGCCCCTTACATATTTTAACGAAGTAGGCTCGGGTTTTAAAAACACAGAAATGAAGCACCGGAACAGGTTCTGCGGTCGCATATGCGACCGCATAATGGTTATGCGGTCCACAAAATGACCGCGAAATTGGGTGCCAAAACTGGAGAGGAACTGACTAGGTCTGCGATCACTATGCGGCCCACAATCCTGTTCTGCGGTCGCATAATGCACAGCAGAACGGTTCTGCGGTCACATAGTGCATCGCAGAACCTCCCTCTGAAAATTCCCAAGGCGGGATATGCGACAAGAGTGCGGCCCGCGAAATGGTTATGCGGTCACATAATGGGCCGTAAAATGATATTAAAATAGCCCAGAAGACTGCTCCACTCTGCGGCCATTCTACGGTCCGCAGAGTGGTTCTGCGGTCGCAGGACGGACCGCAGAAATGCCTACTTCTGCCCAACGGTTTCCTTCAACTCCCTAGCGCAATGTTCAATCCAAAAAGTCCGAACCGTGTTTCGCAAGCCCGCCAAAAATAATTTCTACTATTATTAACCTCTACGCCTACTTCGGCATCACGAAAATCCGGGTTTTTAGGAAATATTTTACTAGGCCTTACAACAAGGTCCTTCTACAAGATTTCCTTCATTCTC
The DNA here is from genome assembly GCA_000715115.1 of Nicotiana otophora. Taxonomy (NCBI): domain Eukaryota; kingdom Viridiplantae; phylum Streptophyta; class Magnoliopsida; order Solanales; family Solanaceae; genus Nicotiana; species Nicotiana otophora. The sequence continues at coordinate 2,524 of AWOL01S0087649.1, forward strand.
CAACCCAATCTTTACTTAATTGAGCTCAACAACCCTCCCACAAACCATATTGGTGCATGCATGTATAAATAATACTCTTATACCTAAGAATCATACTCTCAATCAACCATCTTCTACCTAAATTTGAAATTGAAAACTAGGATATGGAACCTTACCTCTTAGGTAAATAACATGTGAGGTTTCTTATTGGATTTCAAGGCTTGAGCAAGATTGGATGATTAGAATGTTAGTTTTCCTCCTTCTCTCTCTAAAATACTCTTACCTCTCTCTAAAACCATCAGATAATTACCTAAAAATAAGCATCAAAGGCTATTTATCAAAATGGGGTCGGGTTATAAAAATAGAAAACTGGACCCTCCAAACTCAGGTCTACGTTCGCAGAATAGGCCGCACAATGGGTATGCGGTCCGCATAATGGATCGCAAGACTGATGCCCAGTACTTGGCTACACTGGTCAGGTTTGCGACCATTCTGCAGTCCGCAAACCACTTTTGTGTTCGCAGAATGATTCCGCGGTCACAGAATTGATCGCAGAATCACATTATTCCAGCCTTTGGGAATTTGGTCATAACTTCTTGTAGGAGTGTCCAAATGACGAACAGATTGAAGCGTTAGAAACTGGACTTGAAGATACTTCATTTGATAGGTTGAACATCACATAACTCTTTATACATAGGTAGATATGCTGGGCTAAAGTTTGTTCTTGTGCGTACTCATTTGGAACTTTAGTCTATTATGTAATTTCCAACTTGACTTAGACTTAGGGCTCTCCTTAGATCCCACACCACTTATAATATGCCTCGTACACTTATTATCATATCCAATTGATATCCATCATATTAATAGTCTTCATCTGCACACAAAATAATATAATTAGCGCACATCAACTTTTCTTAATAATGCTTAAGTACTTCGAAATTTTCCGGGGTGTTACATCTTTAATGCATGAACAATGGCTGCCAACTCTAAATCGTGAACATGGTAGTTCTTTTCATGTGGCTTCAACGAGCGCGAAGCATAAGCAATCACTCTACCCTCCTGCATTAAGACACACCAAATACCGATCCAAGAAGCATCCCAATACACTGTATAAGAGCCTGAAGCCGAAGGCAAAACTAGAACTGGAGTTGTGGTCAAGGCAGTCTTGAGCTTCTGAAAGCTCTATTTACACTCATCCGACCATTTGAATAGAGCATCTTTCTAGGTCAATTTAGTCAATGGCGATGCGATAGACAAGAAGCCCTCCACAAAGCGACAATAATACCCGGTCAAGCCGAGAAAACTCTAAATCTCCATAGCTGAAGATGGCCTGGGCCAACTCTGAACTGCCTCTATCTTCTTTGGATCCACCTTGATTGCCTCGCTGGACACTATGTGTCCCAAGAATGCCACTGAACTAAGCTAGAACTTACACTTAGAGAATTTGGCTAAAAGATTCTCCTCCTTCGGTCTCTATAATACAATACTCAAGTGTCTCTGCATGTTCCTCCCGGCTACGTGAGTACACCAGGATATCATCAATAAGTACTACAACAAATGAATCAAAATATGGCTGGAATATACTGTTCATCAAGTGCATGAATGCTGCTGGGGCATTGGTCAGCCCAAAAGACATCACGAGAAATCCATTGTGACTATAACGAGTCCTGAATGTCGTCTTTAGAATATCCGAATCCCGAATTTTTAAGAATTCTTAACCCCAGTCTTGAGTTAAGAATACTTACCCCGTTGTATCCCTTGAAAATCTCCTGAAAATCGCCTCTCCCCGTGCTCCAAATCGTTAAAAATAGAAATCAGAACTTAAATTCTCTACCCAACGATTCTTTCTTCGCGAATGCGGAAAATGCCTCGCGTTCGTGAAGCACAACTTTGCATAGCTGCCAAAACCTTCTTCGCATTCGCGAGATATCCCACGCGAACGCGATACACACTGAGCCAGATCTTCACATATGTAGCCCCTTTTTCGCGAACGCGATGGTCACTGACCCCAGGTCTTCGCGAACGCTACCCAGAACCCCTTCGCGAATGTGAGACCCCTCTCGCGAACGCACTGAAGGAAACCAGCATCAGAAGCATCACTAATTTTCTGCAATTCAACAAGTCCTGAAATGTTCCGAACATGAACCAAATCACCCCGAGGCCCCCGGGATCTCAATCAATAATGTCGATAAGTCCTAAAATATCATATGAACTTAGTTGAAACCTCAGATCACATCAAACAACGCTAAAATCATGAATCATACCCCAATTCAAGCTTAACGACACTAAGAAATTCCAACTTCTACATTCGATGCTGAAACCTATCAAATCAAGTCCGATTGACCTCAAATTTTGCACACAAGTTATAAATGACATAACAGACATATTCCAATTTCCATAATCGAATTCCGACCCTATATCAAAAACGGTCAAATTTCCAACTTAAATTTTTATTTTCGCCATTTCAAGTCTAATTTAGCTACTGGCTTCCAAATAGTTTTCTGGACGCACTCCTAAGTCCAAAATCACCATACGGAACTATTGAAATCATCAAAACTCTATTTCGGAGTCGTTTACACATAAGTCAACATGCGGTCAACTATTTCAACTTAAGTTTTAAACCTTGAGACTAAGTGTCTAAATTCATTCTGAAACCTCAACGGACCCGAATCAATTACCCTAGCAAGTCACATAACAACTGTAAAGCTCAAAATGAGTAGTAAATGGGGGAACATGGCTGTAATACTCAAAACGACCGGCCGAGTCGTTACATATCAAATTTGAGAAAACTGAACATAAGCTTCTTCTTCTTCTTCTTTTTTTTACATTTTTGGATCATATTAAATTTGTAAAATAGATATGTGTAATTTTATTTCAAGTTCATATTACCAATACCTCTCGTTCCATCTTCGGCCATACTTTTGAGATAAAAATACCGCTTTCGCTCGCACTTGGAAAAAAGAATAACTACAAAGAATTTAAACGATAGAAAACAAGTTAATTAACTTTACCTTTGAACTTCCAATAAAATTAATTAGGAATATATTACATCATTATTAAAGAGGAAAAAGAGTTGCTAAAGTTTATTAACCTTTGTTCGACATGATCTAAGTAGAATTAGATTACAAAAAGGGGTCGTTTAGTTATGGGATTAGGGAAGTTTCCGATTAAATTTTGAGATTACTTTTTGTCTAGTGTTTAATTATGTGTATTAATTACATCTAGGATAAAATTTGTACTAAAATTATGAAATACCCATATAAAACATAGAATTATCCATCATGATTATAGCCCTGGCTATAATAATAAAATTAATCTTGAGATAACTTATTTTTGAACCAATCCGCGACTAAGAAATTAAGTTTTACAACAATCACTTATAAAGACCATCAAATTCAGGGACACGTGTCAATATTGTTAGAAGCGCAACAATCAGGTGTTATGTAGAAGCTAACAAAATAATATCTTTGTAACGACTTGGCCGGTCGTTTTGAGAGTTGTAGCCTCGTTCCCCCATTTACTGCTCATTTTGTACCTTACACCTATTATGTGACTTGCTGGGGTAGTCGGTTCGGGTCTGGAGAGATTTCGGAATAACTTGAGACACTTAGTCTCAAGGTTGAAAGTTTAAGTTAAAAAGGTTGACCGAATGTTGACTTATGTGTAAACAACCTCGGAATAAACTTTTGATGATTTCAATAGCTCTGTATGATTATTTTAGACTTAGGAGTGTGTCCGGATAATTATTTAGAAGTCCATAACTAAATTAGGTTTGAAATGGCTAAAATAAAAATTTAAGTTTGGAAGTTTGACCGGGGAGTTAATTTTTAATATCGAGGTCAAAATTTGATTTTGGAAGTTTGAATAGCTCTGTTATGTCATTTATGACTTGTGTGCAAAATTTGAGGTCAACCGAATTTGATTTGATAGGTTTCGGCACTGAAGATAGAAGTTAGCATTCGTTAGTTTTCGTTAAGCTTTAATTGGGTATGATTCGTGATTCTAGTGTTGTTTGATGTGATTTAAAGTTTCGACTATGTTCGTATGATATTTTAGGACTTGTTCATGTATTTGGTTGAGGTCGTGGGGGCCTCCGGTGAGTTTCGGATGGCTAAACGGATAAAGATTGGACTTGGAGCAATTCTGGAATTTTTCCAGTCCTGGTGCAATCGCACCTGCGATGGAAATGGTCACAGGTGCACGACCGCAAAAGTGACAAAATGGTCATAGATGAGGCCTGGACTAGGAAGGGCAGTGGCCGCAAATGCACACTCCTTACCGCAGAAGCGGAGTCGCACCTGCGACTTCGCGATCGCAGAAGCGAAAAAGGGAAGGGGCAAGCCTCATCGCAGAAGCGAGTCCGCAGAAGCGTGAAGGCCCTCGCATCTACGAGACCGCAGATTCGGCTAAGTGAATCGCAGATGCGAAAAATGCCTGGGCAGAATATAAACGAAGAGTCCGAGAGTTTTTCTCATTTTTGGACATTTCAAGCACGGGTTGGGCGATTTTTGAGCGAGAATTCACGGGAAAACTTGAGGTAAGTCACTTGTAATCATTTCTACTCCATAATATTGAATTATCATCGAATAATCCAACTATATTACGTGTTTTTGATGTGTAAATCGAGAATTTGGACCTAGGGATTTGAAAATAAGATTTGAGATTTGGAGGTCGAATTGATGTCGGAGTTTGGTAAATTTGGTATTGTTGGACTCATGGTTGAATGTGCATTCATATTTTGTAACTTTTATCTGGTTCCGAGACATGGGCCCCACGAGAGATTTTTGAGTTAAATTTTAGATTTTGTTGAAAAATTAGTATTTTCATATGGAATTAATTCCAATAATTTATATTAATTAAATCGAATTAATTTTGACTAGATACGAGGTTTTCAGAGGTCAATTCACGAGGCAAAGGAATAACGGAGTAAAAAATTATCCGGTTCGAGGTAAGTGACTTGTCTAACGTTGTGTGTGGAGAATTCTCCTTAGGATTGTTATTGATATGATAATTGTGATGTGTTAAAAGTCGTGTACGCAAGGTGACAAGTGTGTACACACACTAAATGTGGAAGATTATATCTTTAAATTATGGTCCTACAAGAGCAACAAACTATCATTCTAGGCCATCTCACATGGTAGGATAAGGTTATGACGGAGTTGAAGCATGCATTATCGGGGGCTTCCAATAATGCGAATAGACGAGATTCAGTTCCTCCCGATGTTCCCGCAAATCAAACAATTCAGAGGACCGACAGCAACACCCCGAGGAGCGTAGTTGGCTCCGATGGAGCTAGGATGAGCGGATCCAGATCCAACAACAAAAACGATCCCTTCAAGAATGAACTCTTACGGTTTATGAGAGAAGTGAATGCCCACATGAACCAAATCCCGGATGCACCCCCGGTACTGAAAGGACCGAACTCAAAGAAGTATACTCAGTTGCCGTACAAACCAAGCGCGACACCAGAATTAATCCCGAAGTTGTTTAAAATGCCTGACGTGCCCAAGTATGATGGAACTTTAAACCCTCAGGATCATATTACCACCTACACAACGACGATGAAGGGGAATAATTTCGCTCATCATGAGATTGAATATGTTTTGCTGAAGAAGTTCGGAGAGACTCTCACGAGGGGAGCCTTAACGTGGTATTCACTGTTACCCGAGCATTTCACAGATTCCTTTGAGATGCTCGTGAATTATTTTATTAAGGCTCATGTCGGGGTCAAAAAGGTGCAGGCCCGAAAGGCTGACATATTTAGAATTGCACAAGGAGAATCCGAGTTGCTGCGAGAGTGTGTTACCCGGTTCCAAAAGGAGAGGATGTTGCTCCCGGCTGTTCCGGACGAATGGGCGACTAAAGCATTCACTAAGGGACTGAATCCTAGAAGTTCAGATGCTTCCCGGAAACTCTTGCAGATCGGTTTTGTGACATCTGTATTTATCTTCGAAAGGCTACCGAACTATTAGGAAACTTCACTTTATTGCATTATTATCATGCTGATTTGTTATTTTTAATGTTTGAACATTGAGTCTTCTATTCTCTCACAGATGGTGAGGACACATGCGACCAGATCAGGCAGACGACCACCAATACCACCAGTTAGGGTCGCGAGAGGTCGGGGCCATGGTAGAGGCCGAGATGTGGCTCGTACTACATCCAGAGCAGCTCCTGTATAGAATATTTAGGCACTTGAGGTGCAAATTGTGATATATTATGATATTGACATGCATGCGGTGGTGTAACGACCCGGCCGGTCGTTTTGAGTATTACAGCCCCGTTCTTTTATTTACTGCTCAATTTGTACTTTACAGTTGTTATATGAATTGCAGGAGTAATTAGTTCGGGTCGAGTGAGGTTTTGAAATGAATCGAGACACTTAGTCTCATAATTAAAAACTTAAGTTGAAAAGGTTGATCCGATGTTGACTTATATGTAAATGACCCCGGAATAGAATTTTGATGATTCTAATAGCTCCGTATGGTGATTTTGGACTTAGGAACGTGTTCGGAAAATTATTTGAAAGTTCGTAGTGGAATTTGGCTTGAAATGGCGAAAGTTGAAATTTTTGGGAAGTTTAACCTGGGGGTTGACTTTTTGATATCGGGGTCAGGAATTCGATTATAGAAATCGAAATAGGTCCGTTATGTCATTTATGACTTGTGTACAAAATTTGAGGTCAATCGGATATGATTTGATAGGTTCCAGCGTCGTTTGTAGAAATTGAAAGTTTTAAAGTTCATTAGGCTTGAATCTATGTATGATTCGTGTTTTTAACGTTGTTTGATGCAATTTGAGGCTTCAACTAAGTTCGTATGATGTTTTAGAATTTATTGGTGTATTTGGTTTAGGTCCCCAGGGCCTCGGGTGAGTTTCGGATGGTTAACGGGTTGAATTTTGGACTTGGTATTTTGCTGGAATTTTTCTGATGTCTGTACATGGTTTCCTTATACGCGATCGCATGAGATTGTCCGCGATCGTGTAGGCTTACTTGGGGGCAGTGATGAATTTTCCTATGCGTTCGCGAGAAAAGGTGAGCGTTCGCGTAGGTGTGGCTAGATAGTGCATCGCGAACGCGTGGGCGATGCCGCATTCGTGAAAATGTGAGGAGGCAACTGGGTGTCACGCGTTTGTACTTCGTGGTCGCGTGGGATGAGCCGCGATCGCGCAGGTTGGGTAGTGGAAAAATTATGCTTAGGCCTGGGCAGAATGTTTAAGTTCTGAAAATGGGATTCGTCCCATTTTCTATTTTTACCGATTTGGAGCTCGAGAAGAGGCGATTTTTGGGAGACTTTAAAGGAAAATAATGGGGTAAGTGTTGTGAACTCAATATTGGTTAAATTACCCTAATTCATGGTTGTTTTTAACATTTAATTTATTAATTAAGTTGGAAGATTTAGAAAATCCTCTTGGTTTAATTTGAAGATTTGAGGGTGGAGTTGATGTCAAAATTTGGTAAAATTTGTATAGGTAGACTCGCGGTTGGATGGGCTTTCGGAGTTTGTAACTTTTTTCGGATTCCAAGACGTGGGCCCCACAGGTAATTTTTGGGTGAAATTTCGAATTTTGTTGAAAAATTAGTATTTTTATATGGAATTAATTACTGTAATTTGTTTTGACTGAATCGAATTATTTGTGGCCAGATTCGAGGCGTTTGGAGACCAATCCACGAGACAAGGGTATAGCGGAGTAAAAAATCACACGGTTTGTGATAAGTAACATTTCTAAACTTGGTTATGAGGGTATGAATCCCTGAATGTTGTGTTATATCAATTATTGGAGGTGACTCACATGTTAGGTGACGAGCGTGTGGGCGTGCGCCATAGAAATTGTGACTTAAATAAATTATGTGGAGTTGAAAAATTAAAGAACCATGTTATTATCCGTGTGTCCTCCATGTGTTAGAGAAATTGAGCTGAGACTCTTATTAAAGATCATATTTAGGTTATGTGCCGGTATTTTGGGACCCATGGGGTCGTGTTGCTGTTGAATTAATTATTTTACAAATGTACATTTCACACTCATTCATATTCATCCATTGTGAGGATATTTTTAGGATCGAGTTGCGCGCCGCAGCAGGCTATATTGGCTTTATATATTTTATTATTGTATGGATCGTGGCTGCCCGCCTGCAACAGGCCTTATAGGCTTTATTATTATACTGATCGGGACTGCCCACCTGCAGTAAGCCATATCGACTTTATATCATGCTTGGGATGAAGGAGCCCTTCCGGAGTCTGTACATACCCCCAATAAGCGTAGATAATTATATATTCGGGATTGACTTCCCAGGGCATGGACTTACCTTACTTATTTATATTGTGATGAATTTCCCTGGACATGGATCTAGTCTGTATCATTTACATTTGGGGATAAATTTCCTAGGGTTAGATTGGCCTTATACGGTACTGAGTGACTAACTGTCAGTCGATGCGTATATATATATATATATATATATATATATATATATATATACGGGATGAAATATTCCGGGGCTGAATTGGCCATAAACAGTACCGAGTGACCGAATGATTAGTGACTAGTAGTACATGAGGTCTTTCCATGGAGATGTCATATTCCTCGTATCATGCAGTGTTAATCTATTTTGCTTGTACTGAGTTTAACTGTTGAACTTGAAAGCATGCCTACATTTTTGTACCATTATTTATATACTGGAATGTACCTGTGGAGCTCGCCACTACTTTCAGCCCCGAGGTTAGTTTTATTACTTATTGAGTTAGTTGTACTCATGCTACACTCTGCACCTCGTGTGCAGATCCAGGTGTTTTCGGACACGGCGACTATTAGATCTCAGAGTGCTATCAGTTGGAGACTATCAAGGTAGCTTCCTGGCGTTCGCTGACCTTGACTCTCTTTCCTTCAGTTATTGTACTGTTCTATACTTTCAGACAGTGTTTTATCAGTCAGACTTTGTATTCATATTAGATGCTCATGTACTCAGTGACACCATGTTTTGAGAGTGATTATATCTGTATTTGTGAGATTTCTTCCGCTAAATTTAAATATTATGTTTTTTAAATTTAGAAGCTATGGTGGTTTATTGAGATTGTCGGCTTGCCTAGTATTGAGATAGGCACCATCAAGACATGTGAGATTTTGGGTCGTGACATGTGATATAAGATCTGGGTGTTGAAACGCATGCGGTGAGATAAGGGTGGCTTGATACGCGTGGCTAGTAGGGGAACTACTAGAAGTCATACAGTGTGATAAGGGTGGCTAAAAATGCGGGATGCTATTTCGGAAAAAATAATTTCTTTAAAATTTATTGTGAATGCTCCCGCGGTGATATAAGGAAATGAGATATTATGAATTTAGTTATGATTTGGGACTACGAGGCGGTACCTCGGGAGTGTCCTTGTTGATATTTCTTTATGGCTGCATTTGCCTTTGGTTATTTTGTGATTTTCTTTAAAGTTGTAAATTTCTGTTTTCTTTCTGCGAGGTATTATTTGCCCTTATTATGTGAAGTTAAATTGTGACATACTACTTACTTGATTCATTCCCATTGTCATTTTATTGTTATTATATTATTAAACTTTTCACCATGTCTTTTATTATTTCCAGTAGGGCCTGACCTTGTCACTACTCTACCGAGGTTAGGCTCGACACTTACTAGGTACTGTTGTGGTGTACTCATACTACGCTTCTGTATATCTTTTTGTGCAGATCTAGGTACTTCCTATCAGACCAGGCATCAGTGAACTAGTCGTACGCGGAGACTTCAAGATATATCTGCCAACGTCCGCAGACCTCGGAGTCCCTTTCTATCCTTATTATGTTGCTTTTCTTATTCTCTTTAGACTATGATGTATGGAGACACTTAAAATAAATTCTTAGAAGCTTGTGACTTATTTCTACCGGGTTTTAGGAGTTGTAATTATTTGAATTGCAGTTTTATTTATTTCAGATTTCTATTATGTTATTCCGTATTGATAGGCTTACCTAGTCTTAGAGACTAGGTACCATCACGACATCCTACGGAGGGAATTTGGGGTCGTGACAATCTTTAACGACAATAAATTAGACAGCAAAAGAGAAATATACCAAAAGAGATATAAAATATTTAACGTGATTCAGTTAATTGGCTTACGTCCATATGCGGAGATAAGCAATCCAATATATAAAATAGAGTACAAAATATCGAGAGAACAACCTCACAAAGAGGCACATATAAATGAGAATGAAGGATCATGAATTTATAAAAGTCCAAAATCTTCTAGAAATAAGACTAGCCAAATATAAAATAAAATAAAAAAACTAAAATAAAACAACAAAGAAAAAAAGAATATTGCAAAGAAAAGTAGAGAGAGAATTCTTATTGCTTTTGAGATAAATTATAATGAGATAAAATCCCTCTATTTATATGAGAAAAGTAACTTAACCACAAAGTAACAAACTTTCTAAAAGATAGACATTCACTTAGAATACAATTTTATTTATAACACTCCCTGTTGAATGTCACAGATAATGTGACTTGTTAAAGCCTTAACTAAAATAAAATCAGCGGGAACTCAGGTTTCTAGTTTTTGCAAACAAAAAGAAAGCTTTAATTTTTATTTTTTTGTGAAACAAACGACCGATAAAAATTGTTTTAAGGATAGTATGAAAATAAATTATCGAAACACTTTCCAAAAAGATAGTCCAAAAGAGTAATGAGGAGTGAAGTCATGCAAAGACTAGAGGAAACGACAAATGTGATGATTCCTAAGTGCCATTACTTCCTGGAAAAGAGGATTAAAGAAAAGTTAGGCCAAGACCATAATAAACCAATGAACATTTAAAGATCAAAAATGCTCCGTACCAATTTCTTTTCTACCTTTTGTAAAAAATTATTCGTACCATATATTTATATACTAACCAATGGATGCATTATACTTATTTGAACATATATTTTATTTTTACTTAATTATAGTTAATTAATATATATTTAACTTTATTAAATTATTTAAGTATAATAAGAATTAATTTAATATAAACACCCGATACATATTAGTATTTATTATTTCCTCGCCCCCACCATTCCTCGTCTTCTAAATCTTGCTTCAGAAGTTTGATTTCATATATTACACTAATAAGGCAAGTATATTTCTGATAACTGATGCCGACATGAGCTTTTCCAATTTCTTGCTTCATTCCTTCCAATTTCTTCACAATGTCGTTCATTATTTTTCTAGTCCACATAGCTTGTTTGATAATACATTACTGATCATCAATAAGTTGTACTTTAACCTGTATCACACACAAATTATACAGAGAGACAGAGATATAATTTGATGTTTATAAGTTCTGAATTCTATTATTTCAAGTTAATAATTTTTAAATTAATAATTTATACATATTTAATAAATTTTAAAGATAAATACAGAATTTGAATCAAAACTATTGGATTCGACTTCGCCCTTAGAATTATCTACATGCTGTGTTGGTTTATAATCACAATTTGTCTTGTAGTAATTAAGAAGGAATCGATGTATGACTGATGATTTTAAGACTTTATTTCACGTAACAAATTGACATTTACTTTGTATTGTTTTCTAGTATAAATGGAAAACATAAAGGGAAAAAGAGGGAGGAAAAAAGCATGGTAATTGTCCTTCTCAATAGTCGTTGAAAAAGACATGAAAAGAAGTGAATACATTTAAATCTCATACAAGTCGTTCTTCTTAATTAATTCCCTGTTTACCTCCTTCTAGGCGAAGTTTCTTTCATTTTCACGTTGACTCATAGATTGTGTGAAATAGAAATAGAAATGAAATGGAACTTAGAGTTGTTCATGTTCAAGTTTACGCTTTAGACAGTTACATATATAAAACATATTGAAAAGTTATTAGGTTCCCACTTTCTATTTAAAACTTACGAAAAAGGACGAAAATTGAAATTGGTTCGCTGTTAACAGTATTTGTGAAGATTGCAACTCACGCTTTATTTTGTTTACACTAGGGATTTAATCGTAATTTAATATGTAACTAACATGCTGGTGAAACTCGCGCGTGAAAAAATACAAGCTGATAATAAAACTAGACTTTCATATACGAATTTCATTATTCCGTTTGTGATAGCAAGTTTATGTCCACATACCACTTATGGGAGTAGTTAAAATATTCACAAAGTATATGATAAAACTCCTATATTAAAAGCAAAACAGGATTACTCTTCTAATTAAAATTTATGAAAATAGAAAAATTCAAAGAGTAGATGGGGGACTGACCAATACATCTATGTAGAATGTTCATGGTTCGATTTTCACCTGAAAAAAATCAAACCAATTAAGTCGATTTTTTAAATTTTGAAGTCAAACCGAGCCGATTAAGTCTGTTTTTCGTTGGTTCAATTATGTTGGTTTTTGCGGTTTTTTGTCAGTTTTTTTCTTAAATATGACATACACTGCCAAGCACTTATTTCAGCAACTACATTCTAGCATAACATTATCAAACCAATTAATCTTTGAGAAATTTTCCATTTATCAAGATATATTAATGTTATTAGAATTAAATAGTGATGGATACTAGTATCAAATTTGAGAAAAGAGGACATAAGCTAAATTTTTTATTTTTATTTTACGTTTTTTGGAACATATTAAATTCGTGAAAATAGATATGTGTGATTTTAACTCGCAAGATATGACTGGGATCAGTGATCATCAATGTATAATCATATATATGTTTTTATTTCAAGTTCATATTACCAATACCACTCCTTCCATCTTCAGCCATACTTTTGAGATAAAACTACCGTTTTCACTCGCTCTTGGAAAAAAGAATAATTACTAATAGTCTGTTTGGCCAAACTGGAGAAATCAGTTTATTTTGATAAGTGTTTTTTTCAAAAGTGCTTTTGAAAAAAGTACTTTTAGGGAGAAGCAGTTTGTATTTGGCTAATCGCTCTAAAAAGCATTTTTGAACAATAATTTGTATTTGGCCAAGCTTTTTTTTTCAGAAAGTGTTTTTAAGTATCAAATTACGAATAAGTATATGAATAGATTTACTTAATAGTTAATATTATAAGTAAATAAATAATCTTAAAAATTAGTTATTACATGCAATAATTAAATCCTTTTATTTTATTTGAGTAAAATATGAAAATAAAATTTAAAAGTACTTTATTCTTTTAATATAAGTTAAATATATTAAAAATCATTCAACAAATATAAAAGCATTCATCCCTAAAATCACTATATATTAGAAAGCTGTCCTAAAAATAATAAGAAATATTTATACATTAATGTCCTAAGTATTAGGTTTAGCGGTTATTTTGGTATATACTATATTTTGTTAAGGGTATTTTTGATAAGAAGAAAAGTCAAAACTATTTCTGCAACTGCTTTTGGGAAGAAGCTACTTTTTTCTGCTTCTCAGAAAGTGATTATGCTTCTTCCCAAAAGCACTTTTTTCCCCAAAAAATCCTGCCAAGCACCTCAAGTTAGGAAAAAAGTATTTTTGAGAAAAAACAGTAAAAATAGCACGGGCTAGACAGTTTTCGGACCGGTAATTGAAAAATAGCCAGCGTTTGCAAAGTCATTGAAAAATAGCCACTATTTTGCTGCAACACGAAAAGTTCCAGCATAATATACTGGAGATTGGTGCACCTGTGTATGAACTTCCAGCATATTATGCTGGAATTTCAACACGCGAAAAGTTCCAGCATAATATACTAGAGATTGGAGCACCTGTATATGAACTTCCAATATATTATGCTGGACCGGTATATTATACTGGAACTCCAGTATATTATGCTGGAGTATTTTTCGGATTTTGAATAGTATTTTCGTTCAGATTTATTTTTACATGAAAAGTGGCCAAATTTCGATTACTTTTAAAATTGTGGTTATTTTTCAATTACCACTTGTAAATCTAGATATTTTTGAATTTCTCCCAAAAAAACACTTTTGAACTATTGAGAAGCTGGCCCAAAATAGGCTAATAAGACTTTAAACATTAGAAACAAGTTAATTGACTTTACCTTTTGAACTTCCAATCAAATTCATTAGGAATATATGGAAGAGTTACATCATTATTAAAGAGGAAAAAGAGTTGATAAAGTTACTAACCCTTCTCCAGCATGATCTAAGTAGAATTAAAGTACAATAAGGGGTCGTTTGGTTATATGATTAGGGAAGTTATTCCAATATAAAATTTGAGATAACTTTTTGTTTAATGTTTGTAAATTACGTGTATTAATTAAAACTAGAATACAATCTATACTAAAATCATGAATTACCCTATAAAACATAGAATTATCTATCATGATTATAGTGAGGACTATAATTACAAGATTAAACTTGAGATAACTTAGTTTTGAAACCAAACTGCAGCTAAGAAATTAAGTTTTACAACAATCACTTGTAATATTTGAAAAGTAATTCAGTAACACACGCCTACATTGTTAGTAGGGGTGTACATATGTCGTCACACCTCTTTTTTTCCGAGGATAGGTTGTGTTGTTTCTGGTTTTGTAATTACCAAACCAAACCAATTGTGCCGGGTTATTAAATCTAAAGACAAAGTTAAACCAATAAACTCGGATTTTTCAATCTCGTTTTTTCTCAGTTTTTCGGGTTGTTTGGTTTTTTTCTGTTTTTTCTCCAGTAAAATCTTCGTAGCACAAAACATATAACTTGTGCTCCAAATATTTCTTTATTCCTAGTGAGATACAACTATATAAGGTATTTTTCAAAAAAATAATACAAAATATGAGATGTGTCATGACAATATCCTAAAATATTCAACAATAAAGATAATAAAATCACGTAATATAAATATTGCTAATTAAAAAATCATAATAAAAATAAACATAATCTACAAGTATTAAGTCATGCTAAAATAAATAGACTAATAAGGGAGTATTAATTATATGACTGGATGCTAAAAAAAATTAAAAATAGGTTATGCATTTTTATGTAAAACATTGCAAAACAGAAAATAGATATTCAACACATTGTCATTCCTAATATTAAATTAAATTTCTTTTGTTAGCATTGATATTGATTTAATTTTAGTTTGGGCTTTTGTTAGCATTATTTGAGTTACTAGTATTAATGGCTATAAAACTTATTGGAATATTCAAAAGTTCTAAGTCCAACATTGAAATAATACCTTAAAAGATAAAATTATGAAAAAGTAAAAAATATTTATAAATTACATCACAATAAGTATATTTATATATTAAATATATCTAAAATTTCTATATATGTATTGTCGGATTGGTTTGGTTTTGGTTTGACTTTCTTTAGTTAAAACCAAATCAAACCACTTATGGTCGGATTTTTTTTCAACACCAAACCAAATCAAACCGAACCATAGTCGGTTTGTTTTTCTCGGTTTGACTCGGATTATCGGGTTGATACAGTTTGTCGGTTTCTTTTGTACACCTCTAATTGTTAGGATCGAAATAATTAGGTGTTATGCAGAAGCTAACAAAATATATATTTAACGGCGATAAATTAGACAACAAAAGAGAAATATATAAAATTAGATACTAACATTTAACATGGTTTGGTTAATTGATCTATGTCTATAAGTAGAGATGAGCAATCCACTATATAAAAGAGAGTATAAAAATATCGAAAGAACAACATCACAAAGCGAGACACACACAAGTAACAGACTAATACTTGTCTCAAAAATTCTCCCCTTAAATAAGATTCTCAAACCCATTATAACTATATTGTGGATGCTATTAAACGAGAAGGAATAAATTCTCAATTTATAAAAGTTTGAAAACATTCAAAAAGACTAACCAAATAAAGAAAAAAATTGTATTTTACTTTTGGTAAAAGGTAAAATAGCACAAACATGACATAGGGTCCCAAGAGTCGACGAGCTTCCTTGGCGCAGTGGGTTTTCAACAGTCCAAAACTTTCCATCTACTCGCTACCACTCTATAAATCCCTCAAAAGTCGAGACACAACCTCTCATGAACTGCTAACACTTCTCTGGTATAAGCACAATCATACTTTTCGAGTTGGGTAAGAAGTGAGTGATCAGACGTTAATGGCGACGGCAAAAGAGCACATTGAAGAAATAAGAAGAAACAAGTTCTCCATTGGAGGTGAAACTAATCCACTCACTGAGGACCTTCATCAAGCTGTCAAAAATCTCTCAGCTGAGCTTTACGCTAAGGATGTTCACTTTTTCATGGAACTCGTCCAGGTTATTTTTTCTTTCTCCTCTCTCTCTGCATTTTTATATCTTTTTCCATCTTTATAAACGTCCGTGCCTCTACTATTTCGCTTATTACCAGCAAAATGTATTTTCATGAAAAATATTTTGTCATACTTATTTATCAAATCAATTTTTTTTTGGTCATTTTCAGTGTCATTTTTTATTATATAAAAGTATGTATGATATGTTCTCCTAATAAATGTACAAGGACATAATGTTTTGGCGATGCTCTTAGGCATTACAAATTGATTATAATGTTTAAATATTGATTCAAACATTTGCTTCTCATAAATCATTAAATAATTTTATTGTTGAAAACAAATTTCAAACATCAAGGTATTTATACAGAAAAAGGGTTGTTGGAAAAAAGGAGCATAAAATATTCGGTACGAACGAGAAATCTATCCTTACATGAACGCTGAAACATATATTTTAGAAATGGTTTTAATTTAAGAAATCATTTTGTTAATTAATTTTTGTTTTGGCCACAAGTAGTGTTATAAAGTACGAAGATGTTTGGATTGAAATTTTGAGAAAGGTTAACCATGTTTGAGCAAGGCAAGCAATATAGAGTGACAGTATTTTTTTTTAAGAAATCCAATATTAGCATTTCTCTTTTTTTTTAAGTTTTGTAATTAACCTTATAATAATAGTATAATTTTGAGCGTAGTAAATTCGTAATAAATAGTTGTCATTGTGTAATTTCAGAACGCGGAGGATAACGAGTATAACGAAGGCGTGGATCCTTCACTGGAATTCGTGATAACTTCCAAAGATATAACGGACACCGGAGCTCAGGCGACGCTTTTGATATTCAACAACGAGAAAGGATTCTCCCGCAAAAATATCGAGTCCATTTGCAGCGTCGGACGTTCTACTAAGAAGGGCAATCGCAAACGTGGCTACATCGGCGAGAAAGGTAATAAAAAACTTTGTACAATTTTCGTCTACTACTTGTACCTATCCATGGGCATGTGTATATCAATTGATTGTTCCTAAATGTTGACTCTTCGTTTTACCCCCTATATATGATCGTGTGTTCATTTATGTGTANGTCGTACCAAAAATCCTCGCTTTTCCAATTTTAGCATTTTCTTTTCTCTTAAGTTTTGTATTTAGCTATATACCCGTATTCGCACGTGAATTAAGGGGGTTTTATCATATAAATTCTGTAATTCGTTGCAGAACGCGGAGGATAACGAGTACAACGAAGGCGTGGATCCTTCACTGGAATTCGTGATAACTTCCAAAGATATAACGGACACCGGAGCTCAGGCGACGCTTTTGATATTCAACAACGAGAAAGGATTCTCCCGCAAAAATATCGAGTCCATTTGCAGCGTCGGACGTTCTACTAAGAAGGGCAATCGCAAACGTGGCTACATCGGCGAGAAAGGTAATAAAAAACTTTGTACAATTTTCGTCTACTACTTGTACCTATCCATGGGCATGTGTATATCAATTGATTGTTCCTAAATGTTGACTCTTCGTTTTACCCCCTATATATGATCGTGTGTTCATTTTTGTGTACACTTGGCTCGGGCTGTTTTTGCTTTACTAGTTTAATTAGTGAAAATTTTGAAGTGCTGCTGCTCTTTGTCATACCTGCTGGTTGCCTTCATGTTTCATTAATCTTTAATGTTATTGATAAATATTTCCTCCTTTATGTTTAGAGAACTTATAGTTGTAGAGAATTCCTAATTTGTTTTTAGAAGGCTGTTTTGTTGAATTGGAATGAGATCGGCCTGAATAGAGCAGAAGGAATATAAAGCTGAACCCAACTTGTATGGGACTGAGACTTTGTGAATTAACTGTTTTCTTTCCCCCTACATTTTGAGCTTGACAGTCCAAAAAATATTTTTTGAGAGATAATTTCTTTCATGTTGTGACTTCGATAATTGGAATCCAAATAATCAACTGAACCATGTCTGTTTGAAAAGAGAACTGGGTGGTTCTAAAAAAAATAAAAGAACTGGGTTTTAAGCTGATAAAAAGGAAAACCTTGCTTTCATTGCTATGAAGTGCTGTATCTTTTTCTCTTTCCTCTACCTTATCACATTTTCCCCCTCTTTCCTCTACACTAAAAAGAGTTGCAAGAAGGAGCAATGATATCTTATTATTATTTTGATAAGTGGATCGATGGTACCTTTTCTAGATAATGTTAGGTTTGTTTCCTTTTAACCTCATCTTCCCTCTTTTTCGTGCCTAAAAGATATGTCTACAAACATTATATTTCAGTTTACATCCCAGCATTGAGATGCAGGTGATAGTCCTGCTTTGAGTTAGTCTCCCATCTTTAAATTACCAAACACTCCAATGTTTGGAGATGTGCACTCAAAAGAGACCGCGAACATGATTTTTGAATGAAATTCACTTTAGTGGAGTAGAACTGCTAACAATTTTCTCCCTTCAGATACTAGCTTAAAATGTATTCGTTTCAACTTAAATAAGTCATGTTCGTTCTCATGGATTTTATGCCTGCCTGTCGTTATGATGCTTCTTCATTTCATATTACATTTGCATTTGAACAGAAAATCGGTCTTTCTATACTTTCTTGATCAATTCCCAGCAATGTAATGCATTCGCATATGACTGATTTCTTATGTTTTTCTTACTTAATTGAAGATGCGTATACCTCGTCTGTAGTTGTAATTTGTTTCTAAAACTTCTTGGTATGTTTCTTCTCTCAGGCATTGGCTTCAAGAGTGTGTTTCTCATCACTGCGCAGCCCTACATCTTCAGCAATGGGTACCAGATACGATTCAGCGAGGAACCTTGCCAGCACTGCAATGTAGGCTATATTGTACCTGAATGGGTGGAGGCAAACCCAACTCTTTCAGTTATAAAACAAATCTATGGGTCTTCTGCTACCCTTCCAGCCACAACTATAGTGCTACCACTGAAACCTGACAAGGTGAAACCTGTTAAGCAGCAGCTTTCAAGCATCCATCCTGAAGTTCTTCTCTTCCTTTCAAAGATAAAGAAGCTTTCTGTCAGGGAAGACAATGAGGATCCCAGGCTTAATACCGTTAGTGCTATTTCAATTTCAAGTGAGACCGATTTTGTTAAGAAGAAGAACATTGATGCTGAATCCTACATGCTCCATCTCTCAGCTGATGAAAAATCTGGTATGGGGGAATGCAGTTACTACATGTGGAAACAGAAGTTTCCTGTTAGGCGGGAGCACAGGGTGGATAGAAGAATGGATGTCGATGAGTGGGTAATCACATTGGCTTTTCCCAATGGAGAGCGCCTCAACAGGGGAACCAGTTCCCCCGGTATTTATGCTTTTCTTCCCACGGAGATGGTAACAAACTTCCCTTTCATAATTCAGGCCGACTTTCTTCTAGCATCATCAAGGGAGACAATCCTTCTTGATGACATATGGAACCGGGGCATTCTTGACTGCGTCCCTTCTGCTTTTGTCAGTGCTTTCACATCGCTTGTGAGAGCTAATGAAGGTGCTCCTGTTTCTACTCTTACTCATATGTTTGGCTTTTTACCAGTCAATGCATCTCCTTATCCAATTCTTAACGACGTGAGAGATTCCATTAAAAGAAAACTGCTGGATGAAAGTATCATTCCATGCGAATCATACATGGAACAACAGTTCTTCCAGAAACCCAATGGTGTTGGTAGGTTGAATCCTGCTTTCTGGAATCTGCTGAACAAGGCGAGGAAGCAGGGGGTCATATTGCATAACATCTCATCCCATGGAAGATTCATCGTCAACTCTGCTTTTGATAAGGAGATGTACAACCACATTTTAAACTTTTTGGAGGTGAAACAAGTTGACAATGAATGGTATGCAAAGTGCATTCAGAGTTCCAATCTTGTTTTGGGTGTCTCAGAGGATGTTTACTTAGAGCTTCTATCATTTGTGGCTGAGAAATGGTTGTCTTCTTTCAAGACAACTGAGATGATGAACATAAATCTTTTGAAATTTGTTGATTTTGATGATGATGTGACCTTGTGTAGCATATATGAGGCATTGAATGATGATTATTCATTGCTTTTGTCTCGGGAATCTGGTCACATCTCTTGGCTGATCAACTGGAACTCAGAATTTCGTTTTGCCAGTCATCTTTTTTTTGCCAAATCAACACAAGAAGCAGTCCGGAGTCATTCTAAAAGGCAGACTGTTTTGGATTGGCTTAGAGACGAGGTCAATGTGAGCTCAGTAAATGTGTACGACTATGCTCGTCTGATCCTTAACTCACTCAGTGATGATCAAAAACTTGCCGTGGCGTTTAGCCACTTTTTACATCAGTCTCTTGCGAGAAATTATTTATCTAAAGAACAAGTTGCTACTTTATGTAGTAAAATGCCGCTTGTTGATAACTATGGACATGTTGCCAGGCAAAGGAAAGGGGTACTGGTGCCTGCTAATGGAAGTAAATGGGTGCAGTTGATTGGTTCAAACCCGTGGAGATATGAAGGCTATGTTGAGCTTGGAGAAGATTATTTGCATTCCGGCAGCTATGCTGGAGTTTGTACCAGCAAGAAAGAGCTTCTGGGATTTCTCAAAATTTATGTTGCAGCTATGGACATTCCTGACTTACCTCCTCCTGATGCAGCAATTTCCAGCTTGTCTTCTCCACTAACCAAGGAAAATGCATTGCTGATGCTAGTATGGATTCGTAAAATGAAAATGAATGGGTTTTCCTTGCCTAGAAAATTCTTGACCTGCGTAAGGGAGGGAAGCTGGCTGAGGGTATCTCTGAGTGGTAGCCCTGGCTACAGGCCTCCATCAGAATCATTCTTCCATACTTCATCATGGGGACATCTGTTGCAGAATGGATCAGTTCTTGTAGATATCCCATTAGTTGATCAGGGATTTTATGGCAGTGAATTAAAACAGTACAAGGATGAGTTAAGTACAGCTGGTGTCATGTTTGAATTTAAAGAGGCGTGTACATATATTGGAGAACATTTTATGTCTCTGGCAACTTATTCTACTTTAACCAAAGGCCAAGTGATATCAATACTCAATTTCATCAAGTATTTGAGGGAGAAATATCTCTCCCCAGACACCTTCATTAATAGCATTAATGATAGAAGGTGGTTGCGGACTACTCAAGGTGAGAAGACCCCTCTGGAATCTGTTTTCTTTGACAGCGAGTGGAATGCTGCCTCACAGATCAGTGACATCCCATTCATTGACCAAAACCATTATGGTGATGAGATTCTTTCTTTTAGAACAGAATTGGAGCTGCTTGGAGTGGTTTTTGGTTTCAAGCAAAATTACCAGCTTGTAGTTGACAGCCTGAGGTCTCCAGCACGCCTGGGTTGCCTGAGTTCTGATGCTTTGCTCTTGATACTTAAGTGCATTCACCATCTGAGGTCATCTGACAAAATATGCAGGGCACTTAGGGATAGCAAATGTATGAAGACCGTAAACATGGGGTGCAAATCTCCGGCTGAATGTTTTTTGCTTGATCCTGTGTGGGGCTGCCTGCTGCAGGTTTTTAGCAGTTCCCCTCTTATTGATACAAAGTTCTATGGAAGCGATATCTTGTCATATAAAAACGAGTTGCAGAAACTAGGGGTGGTTGTTAATTTTGAGGAGGCAACTAAAGCTTTTGCTTCTATTTTTAGGCAGCAGACAGCGAAGGGTGCCTTAAACAAGGATCGTGCCCTTTCTCTTCTTGCAAGCTACAGAAAGTTAAAGGCAGCCAACTTTAAATTTCCTTCAGATCTTAAGAGCTGCTTTCAAGAGGTCAAGTGGTTGCGAACTCGAATTGGTGTTGATAGAGAACCTAAAGATTGCATACTCTTTGGTTCAGATTGGGAATCTATCTCTTCAATCTCTCTGTTACCTTTTGTTGATGATAGTGAGGCTCGGTATGGAAGGGACATTCATGAGTACAAGGATGAACTTAAGAGTATGGGAGTTACCGTGACATTTGCAAGTGGGGTAAAGTTTGTGCCTGCAAGCCTTCGATTGCCTGAAGACGCTAGCGTCATTACTGTTCCAGTAGCATTCTCGTTGTTAGACTGCTTGCGGAAGTTGGAGATGGGGCATAATGATGATCAGATTGCTATGTTGCGGTCAAAACTTGCTAGAAAATGGATGAAGACTAATGCTGGTTACAGGTCTCCAGATAAGTGTTTGTTGTTTGGTCCCCAGTGGAATACTCTCTTACAGCCAGAAGATGGTCCTTTCATCGATGAAAATTTTTATCGCTCCAACATAGGGTCGTATAAGAATGAGCTGAAGTCTCTTGGTGTTGTGGTTGAAATTGGAGATGGATGCTCATTGCTTGCCGATTACCTTGATTGCCATTCCAGCAGCGTTACTATCACTCGGATTTACAAGTACTTGAGTAAGTTCAACTGGGAACCAACTAAAGAAGATCCTATAAACATATGGATTCCAAATGGTGATAACGATGGAGAGTGGGTGAATCCTGATGATTGTGTTCTGCATGATAAAAGTGGTTTCTTTGGCCTGCAGCTGCATGTTTTAGAGAAGCACTATGACAAGGAACTGCTCAGTTTCTTCTCCAAATTAGGTGTCAAAAGCAATCCTTCTCTTGATGATTTTCTCAAGCTTTGGAAGTCATGGGAAGATGCGGACCGCAGTTTGTCACAATCAGAGTGTCAAACCTTCTGGGAGTTCATTGTGAAGCACTGGAGCTTAAGAACTGAGAAATTTCTATCTCAGAACTTGTCAAGGCTTCCTGTGGGTTCAGGCTCGGACGGGCTATTGATGCTCGACAAACGTGATGTTTTCATTGCTGATGATCTCTATCTGAAGGATTTATTTGAACAGTCTGCTTCTCATCCCTTGTTCGTTTGGTATCCGCAACCAAGCTTGCCATCTTTGCCTCGGCAGAAGCTGCTTGAAATTTATGGCAAAATTGGTGTTCGTAATTTCTCTGAATCTGTTCTGAAAAATGGCTTGTCTTCTGTTAATTGTGTTGGACTTGAGCAGGTGCAGCCGAAGGAAATCTTCATCGGAAAGGGTTTGATTAAGTTAATCCTTGGCTTCCTTGCTGATCCTTCACTTCAAATGGAAATGCGTACGAGACATGAAGCTCTCAAAAGCCTCGTGGATGTTAGTATTTTTGTGACATTGGAACCCATAACCATGGATTACTGTCTGTCACTTTCTTCTGGTGATGTCCTGAACGTCAAAGTGAGCCGAATGATGTGCTGGGATAGAGAAAATGCAAAGATCTTTATACAGAAGCTGGACAAATCAGGTGGTTACAGATGTAAGCTCGAGTTTGCTACATATTTCTCAGAAGTAGTAGCCGAGGGAATTCTAAGGGAGAAAGATGATTATGTGCATCAACTGGCTGAATTGATCAAGTTGGGATTCATCCTGGAATTCGATGAGGCAGCTGTTGGGTTCTTGATGAAAACAAAGAATCTGCAGATATTTTTGGAGGATGAAGAATTCCTTTCTACTGCCTTCACTTTCAAATAGGTATTTATGGGCACTAAATCCACACCATCCCCATTATGCACCCCCCTTAATGTCTTTGTAAAACTTTCATTTTGCTTTTTGGTAATTTCCTGAAATATACTATTGACATGTTTTGGTATTGAGGTGGATGATGGATTACCTTACTTTCCAACATATATCATAGTTTTCTAATGGTTCTGGATGTTTTTTGTTGGTGATGTATCATTAACCGAAAGGAGCTCTGCAATTTCTTTTGGCTCTCTATTTTCTGCTATCGCCTTTTGAATTATTATTCTGAGCCGAGGGTTTATTGGAAACAGCCTCTCTACCTTCACTAGGTAGGGGTAAGGTCTGCGTACACACTACCCTCTCCAGACCTCACATGTGGGAATATACTGGGTATGTTGTTGTTGTTGCCTATTGAATTATTATGCTTTACCAAATTCCAACAGAAATAGCATAGAGTTCATATGACAATTTGTTGTGTGACATTATTTTTCTAAGCATCAAATGGAGGGGGTTTGGCAGGATATTGCTTCTCAGCATAGGTAAATGCAACACCCCTTTTACATTGTTATATTGTTAAGATTGGTGGAGTGGGAACAATCTATGAAGAAAAAGGGGTGTACCCGTTTACACCGAAACTTGTCAAAGAAATTCTGAAAGTTGTCTTAAACAATGTTAAAACTTGATCATCTACTTAACTCTCACTTCCTGATGCATTCTCTCTTTTAAACTGCATAACACCAGGCCATCAAACTATTTTATGGTATAGTTATTAGAGATGGTTACTAATCTATTCACTGTTGGAGATACAGCAAAGGATTAACTAACGTGACATGCTCTATTTNGAGATTCTTTCTTTTAGAACAGAATTGGAGCTGCTTGGAGTGGTTTTTGGTTTCAAGCAAAATTACCAGCTTGTAGTTGACAGCCTGAGGTCTCCAGCACGCCTGGGTTGCCTGAGTTCTGATGCTTTGCTCTTGATACTTAAGTGCATTCACCATCTGAGGTCATCTGACAAAATATGCAGGGCACTTAGGGATAGCAAATGTATGAAGACCGTAAACATGGGGTGCAAATCTCCGGCTGAATGTTTTTTGCTTGATCCTGTGTGGGGCTGCCTGCTGCAGGTTTTTAGCAGTTCCCCTCTTATTGATACAAAGTTCTATGGAAGCGATATCTTGTCATATAAAAACGAGTTGCAGAAACTAGGGGTGGTTGTTAATTTTGAGGAGGCAACTAAAGCTTTTGCTTCTATTTTTAGGCAGCAGACAGCGAAGGGTGCCTTAAACAAGGATCGTGCCCTTTCTCTTCTTGCAAGCTACAGAAAGTTAAAGGCAGCCAACTTTAAATTTCCTTCAGATCTTAAGAGCTGCTTTCAAGAGGTCAAGTGGTTGCGAACTCGAATTGGTGTTGATAGAGAACCTAAAGATTGCATACTCTTTGGTTCAGATTGGGAATCTATCTCTTCAATCTCTCTGTTACCTTTTGTTGATGATAGTGAGGCTCGGTATGGAAGGGACATTCATGAGTACAAGGATGAACTTAAGAGTATGGGAGTTACCGTGACATTTGCAAGTGGGGTAAAGTTTGTGCCTGCAAGCCTTCGATTGCCTGAAGACGCTAGCGTCATTACTGTTCCAGTAGCATTCTCGTTGTTAGACTGCTTGCGGAAGTTGGAGATGGGGCATAATGATGATCAGATTGCTATGTTGCGGTCAAAACTTGCTAGAAAATGGATGAAGACTAATGCTGGTTACAGGTCTCCAGATAAGTGTTTGTTGTTTGGTCCCCAGTGGAATACTCTCTTACAGCCAGAAGATGGTCCTTTCATCGATGAAAATTTTTATCGCTCCAACATAGGGTCGTATAAGAATGAGCTGAAGTCTCTTGGTGTTGTGGTTGAAATTGGAGATGGATGCTCATTGCTTGCCGATTACCTTGATTGCCATTCCAGCAGCGTTACTATCACTCGGATTTACAAGTACTTGAGTAAGTTCAACTGGGAACCAACTAAAGAAGATCCTATAAACATATGGATTCCAAATGGTGATAACGATGGAGAGTGGGTGAATCCTGATGATTGTGTTCTGCATGATAAAAGTGGTTTCTTTGGCCTGCAGCTGCATGTTTTAGAGAAGCACTATGAAAAGGAACTGCTCAGTTTCTTCTCCAAATTAGGTGTCAAAAGCAATCCTTCTCTTGATGATTTTCTCAAGCTTTGGAAGTCATGGGAAGATGCGGACCGCAGTTTGTCACAATCAGAGTGTCAAACCTTCTGGGAGTTCATTGTGAAGCACTGGAGCTTAAGAACTGAGAAATTTCTATCTCAGAACTTGTCAAGGCTTCCTGTGGGTTCAGGCTCGGACGGGCTATTGATGCTCGACAAACGTGATGTTTTCATTGCTGATGATCTCTATCTGAAGGATTTATTTGAACAGTCTGCTTCTCATCCCTTGTTCGTTTGGTATCCGCAACCAAGCTTGCCATCTTTGCCTCGGCAGAAGCTGCTTGAAATTTATGGCAAAATTGGTGTTCGTAATTTCTCTGAATCTGTTCTGAAAAATGGCTTGTCTTCTGTTAATTGTGTTGGACTTGAGCAGGTGCAGCCGAAGGAAATCTTCATCGGAAAGGGTTTGATTAAGTTAATCCTTGGCTTCCTTGCTGATCCTTCACTTCAAATGGAAATGCGTACGAGACATGAAGCTCTCAAAAGCCTCGTGGATGTTAGTATTTTTGTGACATTGGAACCCATAACCATGGATTACTGTCTGTCACTTTCTTCTGGTGATGTCCTGAACGTCAAAGTGAGCCGAATGATGTGCTGGGATAGAGAAAATGCAAAGATCTTTATACAGAAGCTGGACAAATCAGGTGGTTACAGATGTAAGCTCGAGTTTGCTACATATTTCTCAGAAGTAGTAGCCGAGGGAATTCTAAGGGAGAAAGATGATTATGTGCATCAACTGGCTGAATTGATCAAGTTGGGATTCATCCTGGAATTCGATGAGGCAGCTGTTGGGTTCTTGATGAAAACAAAGAATCTGCAGATATTTTTGGAGGATGAAGAATTCCTTTCTACTGCCTTCACTTTCGAATAGGTATTTATGGGCACTAAATCCACCATCCCCATTATGCACCCCCCTTAATGTCTTTGTAAAACTTTCATTTTGCTTTTTGGTAATTTCCTGAAATATACTATTGACATGTTTTGGTATTGAGGTGGATGATGGATTACCTTACTTTCCAACATATATCATAGTTTTCTAATGGTTCTGGATGTTTTTTGTTGGTGATGTATCATTAACCGAAAGGAGCTCTGCAATTTCTTTTGGCTCTCTATTTTCTGCTATCGCCTTTTGAATTATTATTCTGAGCCGAGGGTTTATTGGAAACAGCCTCTCTACCTTCACTAGGTAGGGGTAAGGTCTGCGTACACACTACCCTCTCCAGACCTCACATGTGGGAATATACTGGGTATGTTGTTGTTGTTGCCTATTGAATTATTATGCTTTACCAAATTCCAACAGAAATAGCATAGAGTTCATATGACAATTTGTTGTGTGACATTATTTTTCTAAGCATCAAATGGAGGGGGTTTGGCAGGATATTGCTTCTCAGCATAGGTAAATGCAACACCCCTTTTACATTGTTATATTGTTAAGATTGGTGGAGTGGGAACAATCTATGAAGAAAAAGGGGTGTACCCGTTTACACCGAAACTTGTCAAAGAAATTCTCAAAGTTGTCTTAAACAATGTTAAAACTTGATCATCTACTTAACTCTCACTTCCTGATGCATTCTCTCTTTTAAACTGCATAACACCAGGCCATCAAACTATTTTATGGTATAGTTATTAGAGATGGTTACTAATCTATTCACTGTTGGAGATACAGCAAAGGATTAACTAACGTGACATGCTCTATTTTGTGCAGGCAGGAAGAACTTTACGGTTGGGTGAGGCCCTCTATAGATACCAAATGGGATTTCTGGTGTTTTGAAGTCTCTTGCATGGATATTTATCTTTTGTTATAAATCCCTGCTAGTTTTTAATGCTTTCTGTTTTGTAGTTTGCTGCTCTAAGGTTTTCTATGTAATCTACTAAATTTGCACTTAGAGATACAATTGCTGAAAAGCTTTATTATTCCTCTTTTCCATGTTTTTAAGATTGGTCCTCTCCATCTTCATCCAGTTCTATACTAACTCTTTTGTTAGCATGCTTATCCACCATAATGTGGTGTGTGTGCATGCTCGTGCGCGTATAGACAAGGCATTTATCGATTGGTCTTTAGCAACAAACTGTAACTTGGAATCAATTGGTCTTTGCGTTTTCTTTTTCTGGCCGAGTTCTTAATTACATTTAATTTACTGAATTTCATATACATCCAGTTGACAAGGAGACAATATAGCCAATAAAGAATAAAGGATAATTAAAAAAAAAACACAAATCTGGTGAGTGGTCAAGCTGGTGCTTTTCCGGGAAGAAGATGGGCGCGGTCGGGGGAGGAGTGAGCTGCAAAGCAACATGATCGAACGTTCAACAGATACTTAGGCAACGCTCTTCTAAAACTCTTCCTCTTCCTTTCTTTCTTTGGCCCCTCCTTGACCACGGGCTCCTGTATGAAATGTGGGACAATGATATCAATCTTTTTGGTTTGTTATATGCCAAATACTGTTTGGTTCTGTTTATGTTTTGCTATTCCAGTTTTTGTTCCATCTTTCATCATTATATGCATCCCTCAGTGTGTGTCCATTAACTTCCCTAGAAGAAAAAACTGATTCAGAAATAATTGGATGTTTTAACATAACAACTAGTAATGTTTTCCATATCCCTCTATTTCAATATCGTCTACCAAACCACCTCTTACTAATTTTATGGAAGTGGAACATTGCCAAATGTGCACACATTTTCAATTGGACTTCTTAGTTTGGAAGAGGGGCTCCATCTCTGGTTTGTGTATATACGAAGGAAGATAATATTCCAAACCATTTACATTTGACAGAAAGAATCACATGCATACCTTTGTTAATGGTTGTATGGTAGCAGCCATAGGTACAGTTGGTGTGGTACCTGCAATTGGGGTTGTGTCCTTACATACATCCTTCTTACCTGCATGGCACATTAAATGGTAAAAAGAAAAAAAAAAGATTAAGTTATATACACCGACCTTAGAATTAATTTTTGACATCATCAATGTAATTTAACTTGCTTTAACCGGTCAATTCTCATTTATTCTAGCCCATTAATGGGATCCTACTGGGTTGTTGTTGTTGTTGTCTCATTTATTCTAGGGTACAAATCAATATTATTAAATAGATTTATCTAAACAATCTTTTAAGTGAACATTGCGTTAATACTATTTACATCATGAATCACGATACACAAATTCTAAGATAGAGCTAGGAGAGTCTGTTAAGCCTTTTCTCCTCTTCCCAGTTGGGAAAATTTTATTTTACATGTGGCAAATGATCCATATATCCATTTAAGTATGGGCAAAATTCACTTTTAGTCCGCGACCAAAGTTATTTATATCCTGTAGTCGTAAAAGTATATAAAATATATATATTTTTCTTATTATTTTGAGATGGACTATACAATATTATTTTTCTTTTTAAGTAAGTCATATAAAATGTCACTTGTATGGAATTATAGTGTTATGGTTGCTATCTCTTGATAATTACTTAAAGAAAACATACCAATATTAACTGCGTTCTTCTTGTCTTCAACATTGTTATTTGTGAAGTAAACTCTAAAACTTGGTGAACCAGGACAATTATCCTCCTCAACATGACTACGCTTAATCACCCTATCATCATCTTTATAATTGTCATCATCTTCAACATCTCCATGTTCCCCTTCTTCTTCTTCCTCAACAATTGCTTCTATCAATTTTGCTACCCTTTCCTTTTCTGCTTCTACCTTTTTCATATCCTTATAAACAGACTCCTCCTTTCTTAGACTTTCTTTCTCATACTCGTCTATGACATGATCAGAAAGCAATTCTTTCTTACAAGGTGTAGACTGTTTGGACGTTCGTCCATTGATACGCCTTTTTTTTATGTCATCTAAGCGATAAAGGAATTTTGGGGGGATCCTAGTTGGTGAGGCATTTACCTTGGATATTTCACCACCCATTTTTCACAATATTACAAGACAGGTTAATAACAACAACAAGAACAACACCAACTCTATCACAATTCCAAATAAGTTATGGTCGCAGGTTACAAAAAGTTGACCGCCAACGTAAAACTAGTCAATTTATGATAAAGCTGGCAAAAAACAATGAAGGTAAAATGCAATTTGAGGAGGATTACTAATCAATCAAACAAGTCGTTGAAGGAATAGTTGCATGCTTAGGTAATGAAAATTTGTAGATTCATAAACTTATTCTATATTATG